>JAULAV010002611.1:0-25000 GCA_030789695.1 Scilla litardierei | reverse complement strand
TGGCACCAGCAGCCAACCCAACCTCCCGCAGAGAACGAAGACCAATCCCCCCTCACATTTGGGGAGGCACATATCCTCCTACCTCCAAAAGTGGAGCTTGGAGCCCCAAATGAAGTCACGGTATAACCGGTCAATCTCCGCAAGAATGGATGAAGGAATACGGTAGGACTGGATCTAGTAGGAGACACAACCATGGATAACAGTACGAACAAGTTCAATGCGACCAGAAGTAGATATGAGCTGAGATGACCAACCAGCAATCTTGGCTCTGCACTTGTCAACAAGACCCGAGAAGAGCTTCGCTGTAGGATAAGTGGAGGAAAACGGAAGACCAAGATACCTGACAGGAGGGACGGTGACAGGAATGCCAAGAAGGAGGGAGAGCTCCCCCCAATGCTACATCCCTTGCTAAGAATCAACTTGCTCTTGGCTTTATTAACATCAAGGCCTGTTTGGAGTTGGAAGGAGGAAAGAAGCCGCCCAAGCTCAGCGAAGGACTCATGCTCAGCCTTACAAAACACCAACATGTCGTCCGCGAATAGAAGGTGGGAGGGAATGTGCGAACTCCCCCGCTTAGGGGGCGGATGGCTCCAGAGAAAGTAGCGCGGTCCATCAGAAGGGTGAAGGCTTCCATGACAATAACAAAGAGGAAGGGAGAGATGGGATCATCCTGATGAACCCCTCTGTTGCTCCCAAAGATACCCGCAGGAGAACCATTAACCAGCACCGAGAACGAGGGGAATCAACGTAGATCTTGACCCAGTGTATAAAGGACGAAGGAAATCCAAGGTAGGAGAGAAAGTAATAGATAAACTCTCTGTTGGTGCTATCAAAGGCCTTTCACAGATCCAACTGAATACAGGCACAAGCCCTCAAAGAAGTGGAGAAGTCACGAATAATCTCTTGAGCCAGGAGGGAGGAGTCCGAGATGAGCCTACTCTTGATGAAAGCCGACTGATTCTTGGAAATCAGATTAGGGACGACCTCCGCCAAACGACAACTGAGCACCTTAGAGATAGTCTTATACAACACATTACAACAGGAGATTGGACGATAGTCCCCAAAAGAAGCTGCATTGGGGGACTTGGGAATCAGGGTGAGAAAGGTGTGATTAATCTGCCTGAGGATGCTGCCAAAGGAGAAGAAGGAATGAACGGCCCGGAGCACATCACCACTCACCACCCCCCACAACTCCTGGAAAAACAAGGGAGGGAAGCCGTCTGGTCCAGGGAATTTATCACTATCCAAGGAGAAAAGGGCATCCTTGATCTCCAAATCTGAGACCCCTCTCCCAATCCACTCATAAGCTGCCGGGGACATGATGCGTTTAGGGATCATCTCGGGGAAAGAGGTGTGGTAGGAATCTTGGTGGAAGAGAGAGGAGAAGAAGTTGACCGCCTCTGAGAGGAGAGAATCAAGCTGGGTGGCAGGCCCCCCTTCAGGGCCAATCAGATGTAGGAGACTATTGCTGGCAGCACGGTCTCTGGAGGCGGCGTAGAAAAAACTAGTATTTCTATCCCCCTGGGTGAGCCAAGTCTGGCGGCTCTTCTGTCTAGCCTGGCTTTCCTCACAATCCAGACTGGAGGCAAGAGTAAGGGAGAGAGCACGGTCCTGACGAATAAGATCGGGGCTAGTGTGAAAGTCTCGCCTAGCACGCAAATAAGCAATATCCTGTCTAACCACCTCAGAGGGGGGGAAGAATGTCGAGCCAACGGCCACCCCCGGATGGCCCCCTTGAGGGCCTTGAGTTTGGAGACCAACCGAAACATAGGGGACCCCGAGTAATGACCTCTCCACACCGAGAGCAGGAGACTGTAGAACCCAGGAATCTGAAGGTAGTGTCTGAAGAACTGGAAGGGCTTAGGCCCCGAATCAGGAGGCCGAATAATCTGAATAAGCAGGGGAGAGTGGTCGCTGGTGCTGGGAGGGAGATAGGAGGCGAAGGCATCCGACAAGGTGGTAAGCCAAGCAGCGCTGACAAGGGCCCTATCTAGCCTGCAGGAGATGCGGGATCCAACGGACGAATTATTGCTCCAGCTAAGGTGATCACCAACGCATAGCATATCATCCAATGCACACTCATCGATCCATCTTTATGTGTGTGTGTGTGTGTGTGTGTGTGTGTGTTGGGGGGGATTAATGTAGAACAAGTGGCACCTGATCCAATGGATCAAGTGCAAGACACAAAAAGGTGGGGCCCTACGAGTACAAGCCCATGTGGGGGCTTGTACTTCCCACCTTTTTTATGTCTTGCCACCTGATCCTGGATCAGGTGGCAGCTTTTCTACATTAAATCCTTTATATATCTATTCTATATTTGACGAAGAATTTGAATGTTGTCCTACTAGGACAAGTGACTAGGAAAAGGGGGCTTATGACTAGGATAAGAGCTTGATGACTAGGACAATGACTAGGACAAAGTTTTAGGGGCAAGCTTTTAAATTTTGGGAGGAAAACTATTTGATATGAGTATGAGGTTTGAAATTTGAATTTTGAAACAAAACTATTTGGGGGGGAACTTAAATTTTGGGGGAAAACTTGAAATTTGGGGTAACTTGAAATTTATTGGCAGGGACTCAGCCATTAAATAAACAGTTCCCTATGGGTACGGGCAATGACTTGTGTGTGTGTGTGTGTGTGTGTGTGTGTGTGTGTGTGTGATTTATGGCCTCTACCATAGAGTTTGATTCTCAACATAATCTACTTTATTCTTACTATTAGGCTAATTATAAAAAACAGTTATGTTTCATTTTTCAAGGTAGTATTATGAGAAAAATATGGCTTTTGGTATTGTTACGGCCTTAAGGCCGGCCCAGATAATAAAGGCCCATATATTTGAAGCCCAAATGGAAGGTCGCCGTAATACTGGGAAGCTCGCCTCGCCGAGCAATAAGCTCGCCATTAGGTTCAACAAAAGAAGGTTGCCTACCCTGCTCCCAGGAAGTGCGGCTAGACGGTCCAAAGACACCAAGCTCGGTTGTCGAGCTTGGCTCTAACCAAGGGTGGCCTAGCATAAATATCACTGACAGGGTGACGTAGGGCCACCTACACCCCCATTACTGCCAGAGGTTAAGGGCGATAACTGATGGTCACCCATCGCATCTCCCATTAATGTATTAATGTGTCTGACACCACCTAACAGCCATTAATGCGTAAATATCTCTGACACCCATGCCGACCTATCACGTCGTCACTTGTGCTCCATCTAAACAGACTTGACAAGTGATTGGACGGCGAACAACCGACTCTTAACCCTATAAATACTCCCTCCAGCCACCAAGGAGGGTGTTGGTTAGTTGAAATCTCTAACTTCAATCCAATATTCAACGTCGGATATCCCCCACATATCTTTGCCTTCCTCACAAGCTCGCCACACAACGCCGATCTACCGTAAGATCGTCAAGCGTGTCCGACATACTCCATACATGTCATCCACCGACTTAAGCATTGGAGAGGCTACGGGTTGACAGCCAACCCCTTCTTTCTGCCGAGTTGTTATTCTCGCAGGAAGCTCGCCTGAGCTACCGGGAATCGGGGACCTTCAGCGACCAACAGTCGACCTTGGATCCTTCACCTATGAAGCATTCCTAGTCGTGCTAGCCTCGTCATCACCCCACACTAGTAATCATTGTACTTGTGATTCCCAAATTCTATAAATTAAATTGTTGAGTGGACTTGACCCGCAACAATTGGCGCTGTCTGTGGAAACATAGGGTTACACCCATGTCACACACCACACGCAACCACCGCAATCACCGTCACGACAAGCAGCCAGTGATGGAAGAGAACCGCTCTCCTAGAGGAACTCCTCCAATGAATCTACCCCTTGAGGGGTCGACCACTGTAATCTAGGACGTGGCCCGGGGTGTCTACCAAAGTTTCGAGAACTTCACCAAACTGATGGAAGATTGGGCCGTTGCTAGGCAAGCTAGACTGCATCCATCAGAAGGCCCCTCCAGACCCCGCAATGTGAAGCGGGACCTCCTCCCCTAATTTGACGAAGAAGCGTCCGAACAGCAAAGACGGTTCAAAGAAGGAGAATCAGTTGTTCTGCAAAGGCAGTTTGATGAGGAGGAGGAGTCCACTCATCAAAGGCGACTGGATGAAAAAGCGGTCGTCCGACAACATCGATTCCTCGTTGCTGAGAGGGAGAGGCTTCACGAGGTGAGAGAGGAGTCCCCCAGGCATTGACCTTGATAATACGAGAGAGCCCTAGGCTGAATCACGCAGTTGAACCCACTGTCACGGGAGATCGCCAAGCCCGAGTGTGAAGGGCGCGCCGACCGTAGCAGAAGCCCCCCGTCAAATCGCCGCACCCTTAGGCGTCATGACCGGTGGAGGAGGAGCCAAAACCAATGTCTGACCCCACGGGGGCAAGTTAAGAATGCCTCTGAGCACCGAGGCAACTCATCCGACGATTCCAATCAGCGGCGAGAACATCGAGGCCGCATGGACGTCTCCCGATGGTCGTCGACGCCTCCCCAAACCCCGAGAAGCCAACCCATTGACCCGGAGGGTGATCTTAACCCTGGTAACCTATAGGTTCAAACTACCTCAGTTTGAACTGTATGATGGTTTGGGCGATCCCCTGGAGCATGTGCAGTGATACCGGAGAGTGATGGAGATCCACGGAGCGGACGACGCCCTCCTCCACCGAGCTTTCCAGACGATGTTGAAGAATTCGATGGTGGAGTGGTACGATGGCCTGTCCAACCGCCACATTGATACGTTCGACAATCTTTCCTACAAGTTCTGTCAGCAGTTCTTGGCAGGGCGAAAAAGAGGAAGGCATCAGACTATCTATTTACGTGGTCCAGAAGGAGGGGAAGACCATCCGCAAATTCTTACAGTGCTTCAACGAGGAGAGACTCAATGTGACGAGCTATGGAGATGAGCTCGTCATGGCAGCCTTCAAGAAGGGTCTGGCAAATAGGATCCTGCAGAAGTCCCTGATCCACAATCCGCCTGCTAACCTCGACGCCCTCTTCGCCCAGGCGGAGAAGTTCATGCTGAGCGAGGAAGCCTTGGAGACAATGAGGGAGGCTGCACCAGCCAAAGCCCCCCCATGTTGAAGCAAGGCCAAGTGACCGACTGAGACGGGAAGATCACCCCCAAGGGCATGACCATGACTGCCCCAGAGGGCACGATCAAGACTGCCCCTGAGGGCACAACCAGGAAGGCCCTCAAGGGCATGATCACCCCGGACTGCTGAGGGGGTTCCTCGCCCCATCAACCCTGCTCCGAGAGGCGGACCCGAAAGAGTGCAGGAGGTCATCTATGCGAGACTCAATGCTCCCCTGAGGGAAGTGATGATGGTGACCATGATAGGTGGGCTTCTCAAGAACGTGCACGGGATATGAGGTCAAGGCCAGGCGCGAGGGACACCAAAAATTACTGTCGATATCATTGCGACCATGGCCATGATACCGATGACTGCTACACACTAAAGAAGGACATAGAGAAGCTGATCCAAGGCGGGCATCTCTGGAGATTCGTCGACCAGGGGAGACCATGTCGCGATTGAGCAGCGACCTCAGGAGCTAGCCGACCGACCCACGATGCTGAACAAGTGGCCCACCATGTGCCTGAGACGATCATACGTATGAATGTAATCTGTAGCGGGCCGGCCCAGGGTGGTACATCAGCATCAACAAGGAAGACTTATGCCCGACAGGTTATGACAATGGGCGCCGACATAGGGGCAAAGCGGAGAAGAGTGGCTCGTCTGCCCATCTCCTTCTCTGATGACGACCTAGAGGGGGTCGAGCTTCCACATGAATATGCCATCGTTATTGAAGCTCTTATAGGGTCAGCTATCGTAAGCAGACTCATGGTCGACACCGGCAGCTCGTGTGACATTCTGTTCTTGTCCACGATCCAGAAGATGGGACTGAACGAGGTGGAGCTGAAGCCATGCATGGGCCCAATTGTCGGCTTCACCAGCCATTCGGTGTCTATTTTCGGAGTGATCACCATGCCTGTCACCCTGTGGGAGAAGCCGAAGTCGTCACTGGAATGACGCAGTTCGTCATCGTCGACGTCGCCTTAGCTTAAAATGGCATCATTGGGCAATATTACATGAACACCGTTGAAGCCCTCTCCTCGCTGCTGCATCAAATGGTGAAATTCCAGACTACACATGGGGTTGGACAGGTGCGGGGATACCAGAAGATCTCACGAAGCTGCTACGTCAGCTCCACCAAACACAAGGATTCCGAGCAAGCCCTGTCGATCGACCTACTCAATGGTCGAGAGGACTTTGCTTATCAACAACTAGCTTTGGTGGAGGATGTAGCGGAGGTGCCAGTGGCAGAGGAAGCAGACAAGACTGTGTCTATTGGCACGAAGCTGCCCGCAGAGCTGAAGAATGAGCTAGTCAACCTCCTTAGGGCGAATGCAGACATTTTTGCATGGTCGCCCTCGGACATGCCCGTGGTCGACCCTGCGATGATTGCCCATGAGCAGCCCGACAGAAGAAGTGAAGCGCAGGGGGAGAGCAGATGCGGGCAGCGGGCGAGGAGGTGGAGCGACTCTTTGAGGTCGGATTCATTAGAGAAGTGGGTGACCACGACTGGCTCGCTAACATGGTGATGGTGAAGAAGCCCAACGGCAAATGGAAAATGTGCGTGGAATTCACCGACCTCAACAAGGCATGCCCTAAAGATAGCTTCCCACTGCCGAGGATCGACCACCTGGTGGACACCGCCTCTGGGTACGAGCTGTTGACCTTCATGGATGCCTTCTCAGGCTACAATAAAATCCAGATGGCAACCCACGACGAGTAGAAGACGTCGTTTATCATCGACCGGGGGACGTTCTGCTACAAAGATGCCATTCGGACTCAAGAACGCAGGAGCAACATATCAGTGAATGGTAAACAAAATCTTTTACCTCCAGGTCGGCCAAAATCTGGAGGTCGACATCGACGACATAGTGGTCAAAATCAAAGAAGGCAGAGGACCACCTCGCTGACCTTGAGGAGACCTTTCAGAAGGTGCAGCGCTACAACCTGCGGCTCAACCCAGCGAAGTGCATATTCGGCGTCCAATCTGGGAGTTCCTCGGCTTCATGATCACCAAGCAAGGAATCGAGGCCAACCCCAACAAGATATCTACCTCATCAACATGGACGAGCCAAAGACCATCAGAGACTTGTAGAAGCTGAACGGTCGGATCACCACACTGGGGAGATTCCTGTCGAAGTCTGTCGAGAGGTCCCTCCCGTTCTTCATGATTCTACGGAAGGCCCTTAGTGAGAGGAAGGGAATAAGGAAGGAGGTTGAGTCGGACACCTCCTATACCCAAGCCTTTGGCGAACTCAAAGCCTATCTACAGAGCCTGCCGCTGCTCGCGAATCCGGAGGAAGGAGAGCAGCTCGGCCTCTATCTCGCCACAACTAAAGAAGCAATCAGATCGGTCCTAGTCAAAGAGAACGAGGGCATCTAGAGGTCGGTCTACTATGCCAGTCAGGTGCTCCAGGAGTCGGAGACCCGCTACAGCCCCATCAAGAAGTTCGCCTACTGCCTGACTCTGACGGCAAGGAAGCTCTGATCTTACTTCCAGGGGCACTCCATTATTATTTACACCAACTCGCCACTTGGAAAGAACCTGAGGAGGCTGGAGACATCAGGTTGAATGCTGATTTCGATTGTCAAGCTAACTGAGTCATACATCATCTACAAGCCCATGGCAGCGATCAAGGGTCAGGCACTGGCGGACTTCGTAGTGGAGTGCACCATCGAAGAGATTGGCGAAGCAACGCCCGACAATCGACCGGACACACAACAGTAGCAGCTCACCGACGAGAATCCTCCATCAACATCCACCCGGTCTGAAGGCGATCAGTAGGTCATCCACATCGATGGATCGGCCACGAGGTCGGGAAGAGGAGCCGACATTTTGATAGAGACCCCAAAAGGAAGCCTACTGGAGTATGCACTCCGCTTCAACTTCTCGACGACCAACAATGTGGCGGAGTATGAGGCTACCATCAACGGGCTGAAGCTCTGCCAGGTGCTTGGGGCGACGAATATGCGGTTGATTAGCGACTCGAGGCTCGTCATCCAACAAATTGAAGGCAGCTTCGAAGCGAGGGAGGATCTGATAAAGCTGTACCTGAAGTGTACTCGGGCCGAGCTCCTTAAATACAGAAAAGCGACTGTCCAGCATCTGCCAAGGTCGAACAACCTCCAGGCCGATGCCCTCTCAAAGTTGGCATCCTCTTCGTCGGTCGAGATTGTGGAAGCTATCTACATCGAGAATCTGCTGACTCCAAGCATTGAGGAGGGCAAACTATTGTGCGTCGACCTGGAGCAATCATGGATGAGCCCGATTGTTGCCTACCTAGGGATCAGAGCCCTACCAGAAGACAAGCTGGAGGCATGGGAGATCGAAAGACGGGCCTTGACGTTCGTGATCTTCGACGGCATACTCTATCGAAAGCGCCATGCGAGGTACGACGTGTTGCCCTATTTGAAATGCCTTGGGCCAAGAAGAGCGGAGGAGGTCGTCCATGAGATACACGAAGGGCTCTATGGAAATCACTACGGTGGCCGCATCCTGGCGCACAATGCAATCTAGCAGGGCTACTATTGACCGACCATGCTGAAGGACATGACCAACTACGTCAAGCGGTGCGAGGAGTGCCAAAGATTCTTCAAACATATAACTGCCCCGCCCCCTGACCTGATTCCGATCCTCAGCCCGGTCCCATTCACCAAATAGGGCCTCGACATCCTCAGACCGTTCCCAATGACAGCAGGAGGAAGGAAGTTTCTCTTCGTCGTTGTCACGACCCGCTTCCCTAAAATGGAGGCGAGACGTGAAAAGGTCAGCACGAGAGTGAAGCTGTGAAGCCCCAAACCCGATAAGCGTCAATAAAACATAAGCAGGTCCCTGTAACCACAACGGAACAACAATAATAACACAAGGAGAGACTGAAATAAAATCTCACATCTCATAAATTGTCCAACATGAAAAATAAGTCCAACATCCAGAAAAGCCACCAGGCTAAAAGAAAGAGTCTAAAGGCCCAGAACAAGGCCAACAAAAGCAACGACATAACAAGTATAGGTGCTACGCACCGATAACAAACAACTGTCTAAACAAAAGTAAAACACAACGAAGACACTAGGACTGGTCCCCAGTGTCCACGTACTCCCCGTCAAATACAAGCTCGGGCTCGGCGTCAGCAAACACCTCGTCCTCAACAAGGTACTCAGGCTCAGGATCTAACATGTGTCACCCAAAAGAGTAAAGTGGCACATGTCAGCAAGTCTAAAAGACTCGGGCAAGGAAACTGAAAGTAAGGCAACTAGCAACCTAGCAGTTATGGTATGCATGACATGGCAGTTGTAACATGAGTGCACAAACAAGACATGGCAAGACAATTTGTACAAGAGAACAATTATCGGAACAAGACAAGACAAGACAAGACAAGACAAGACAAGAGTAGCCAAGCTACTAACAATCTCAATCAATTCACTATTCACGTTGTTTTGTAGATGTTTACGACTTACAGCTGAACGGTTTCACATTCACGCTGAGTGGCCGCTTAACAACTACCCCAAACCCAGAGTTTACGCCTTACCACTGCAGTTGCTGATCGGGCAGACTCCCAGTTGAATGGCCGCTTAACTCTTACCCCCAATACCCACATGTAATGGAGCCAGGGTCCCCGCACATGAGCTCAACAAGTGATCCGGGGTTGCCCCGCACATGAGCTCGCATTCTAGTTCACGGTTCATAAACATTTGGCACACGTAATGGAGCCAGGGTCCCCGCACATGAGCTCAGCAAGTGAGCCGGGTTTGCCCCGCACATGAGCTCGCATTCTAAACATTTGGCGTAGGGGTGCACCTAGCCGGAAACAAGCAATTCGGGCATTGGCTATCAACCAACACATGGCCCGCTTCTGGAACACGAGCCAGGAACACAAGCATTCGTAGCGAAGCTACGCAATCACAGAAGCACTTAAAGAATGCAATGACATGACAATTAATTCGCGTACCGTTAATGGAAAGTAAACATGACATAGTAATTGTGCAACATGCTATATGTCAGAACTAGCTTCGTTGTCAAGCTAGTTCCCCAAATTTGCGCCTAGGCGAGTATCATTTCGTCGCCTAGCCTCTTTTACGCCTACAACAAGCAAATGGCCTAAAACATGGCCTAAACCCTAAGTGGCAAGTTTCACTTGCCTAGCACCGGGGATGACGATCACGAAGGTTCGTCTCGCGGATGCTAATCTACGGGGGAAATCGCTGTTATGGGGAAACAATCATCAAACAACATGAAATTTCATTAGGGTTTCATAAAAATACAAATAGGTTATGAAAACATCGAGAGATCGATTTCTTACCGAGAGGAAGCGGAAGAAACACTCCGGAGAACCCTAGGACCAGATCTGGAAACAAATGGAGAAGTTTGGAGAGTTAGGGTTTTTGGGGGATTTTGGGGATTTGGTGAGATTTTGGGGAAGATGAGAGGTAGATAGAGTGGATGGAGGGTTTAGATGATGAATCTAGGGCTTGGAATGAAGGAATAGGGCTTGGAGGAAGATGGGGGCTCAATGGGGGAGATTTTAGGGTTTTGGGTCGAGTGGAGGAAGAAGAAAACGTTTGGGAGGGGTATAAATAGGTTGGGATGTCGGCTGCCCAGAAATTAGGGTTTTAACACAGATTAGTCGGTCAAAGAGCAACCACTGACCGACTAGTTTGGCAACTAGTCGGTCGGTCGACCAACGCAGACCGACTAAGTGTAAACAGTAACTTCTGAACGAAAATAGGATTTAGATTTAGTCGGTCCATGAACAAATACTGACCGACTAGTTTAGCATCTAGTCGGTCGATGAACGTTCTTAGACCGACTAAGAGTAAACAGTAACTGATACTAAAATTTAGATGATGTGTTAGTCGGTTAAAGAAGCATTGCCGACCGACTAGTTTGCAACCTAGTCGGTCAACCAACGTTCTTAGACCGACTAACGATAAACAGTAACTCCTGAGAAATTTAGAAAGCCAACTAGTCGGTCCAAGAAGGATTGCCGACCGACTGGATCGTCATCTAGTCGGTCGGTGCCCCTTCTTATACCGGCTAATGAGCACCAAAAGTTTCGATACGGAGCGCGGGGCCCCGGGATCGATTCCTAAGACTCCTAGGCTTGATCTAATAGTAAGATACGACCGTTATGAAGTCCGTCACGAATGACATACTTCGAAATCGACAATCCTAAGGAAGAAACGAGAAAATACGACGAATCGATCGAAAATGAAAGCTACGGAGACGAAAACCACACATGAGGAGAAAATCCACCAAAACATATATTATATTATAATAAATCCAGATACATGAAAAGCAGTCGTTACAGTCGCCGTCTTCTACTTCACCAAATGAATCGAGGCGGAGCCACTGGCATACATCACCTGGAAGGACATGAAGAACTTTGTCTGGAAGTCTATTCTATGCCGCTTTGGGGGTACCCCGCTCCATAGTAATGGCCATCAGGAAGCATTTCGACTCCGTGAACTTCAGAAGCTTCTACTCGGATTAGGGCATCAACCTCCACTTCGCCTCCGTGGCACATCCACAATGCAATGGCATGGCTGAAGCAACAAACAAATCCATCCTTGAGCCCATGAAGAAGAAGGTCGGCATCGCCCCTTGATCTTGGCCCGATGAGCTACCTGGCATCCTTTGGTCCTACCGCACCACATACAAAGCTTCAACCAACGAGAGCCCCTTCATGCTAGCTTATGGGATGGAGGCCGTCGTCCCAATTGAGGTCGACGAGGAATCCCTCCGGCTTTAGTACTTCAACGAATAAGCAAATGAAGAGGGCCTCGATCTTAACATTGAGCTCGTCGCAAGGTGATGGATTATGCACTAACAAACCTTATCAAGCATAGCCAAAGGATGGAGAGTAACTACAACTCCCGCGTGAGGAAGCGTAGCTTTAGAGTCGATGACCTCGTCCTCAGAGATGCGACCTTCAGACCGGAGATCGGCCGCCGAGGAAAGCTCTCCGCCAAATGGGAAGGCCCCTACACAATAACAGACATTGTGGGACCATCGACCTATATTTTTGCGACCATGGAGGGCGAGGAATTAGCTCATCCGTGGAATACCGAGCATTTACTCAAATATTTTCAATAAATGTTGTTATGATTGTACATTCAATAAATATTTTTGTGTTTGTAAACTCAAAGAGTTGTCTGAATTTAAATTCCAGCTCCGCTCCAAAATTAAGAGGGTCTTCATGAAGGTCGGTTGAACGTTCGAGAGACCCAACTCTCGCGAGACGACCCAAAAGAAAATCACAGGTTGCTCTATCTTCGACGTGTCATTATATTTCGACTTATCTACTCTTCGCCCCTTTGTGTGTGAGAAAGTCACAGGTCACAAGTCACAGGTCGGATGTACGCTCAAAAGTCCAAGCTCTCGTAGGACGACCTAGTTGATAAAGTTGCAGATCAAGGTCGGCTCGAACTTTGGGAGCAAGCTCTAAAGATCCGGGGCTACGGCCCCCGAAAGGCTCCGATGGGGACTAGAGGAGCTACGGCTCTGACTTGCCCTCTCCAAGACCTTCGGGGCAGATCACGGCCTAGCTATCCATATAAGGTCGAACCTCGCTACCCAAACCGGAAAAGATCCGGGGCTACGGCCCCAGAAAGGCTCCGAGGGGGACTAGAGGAGCTACGGCTCTGACTAGCCCCCTCCAAGACCTCCGGGGAAAAGCTATCCATAGCAGGTCAGACCTCGCTACCCAAACCGAGGAAGATTCGGGGCTACGGCCCCTGAAAGGCTCCGAGGGAGACTAGAGGAGCTACGGCTCTAACTTGCCCTCTCCAGACCTCCGGGGCAGATCGCGTCCTAGCTACCAATAGCAGGTCGGACCTCGCTATCCAAACCGGAAAGATCCGGGCTACAGCCCCGAAAGGCTTCGAGGGGGACTAGAGGAGCTACGGCTCTTACTTGCCCTCTCCAAGACCTCTGGGGCAGATCACGGACTAGCTACCCATAGTATGTCAGACCTCACTACCCAAACCAGAGAAGATCCGGGGCTACGGTCCCCGAAAGGATCCGAGAGGGACTAGAGGAGCTACGGCTCTGACTTGTCCTCTCCAAGACCTCCAAAGCAGATCGCGACCTAGCTACCCATAGCAGGTCGGACCTTGCTCCAGGGCTACGGCCTTCGAAATGCTCCAAGGGCACATGCGAGCTTCAGTCCCGAACCACCCCTCCTAAAGACTCCAACGGTGACCTACAAAGGAACTTCGTCCACCGACCTGCAAAATTCATTCCCAAGATTTCTCTCAGACTATACAACATTCCACCTCTTCTCGACCTTAAGCTCGTCCATGCCAAATGCTGGGGACATACACATACAAATACACAAAGCAAAGAACAACGACAACAAGCAAACAACAGCGGTAGTAAGCAAAGAAATTTTCAAATTTCATTCATTGTATTTACACTACAGGTTACAAAAATTCAAGCCCGACCTCAAGGTCGGCCATACATTGATGCCCCAAGACTACTGCACCTCAACTCAGTTGCCACCTTCTTGGTCGCCACTTTCGGGAGCTTGAGTGTCTGCTTGGTCTCCTGTCGGGTCGTCGCCAGCAGGAGTCTCTGCCCCTTCAGCGCCTGCAACGAGGGAAGCCTCCTCTTCGTCGTCTGAGGCCGCCGATAGACGGTAGAAGTCAATCTCCATGTTGGGGTAGAGCTTCCCCAACCTCGTCTTGACCATCTCAAGACCGGCCTCCCGACCCTCGTTGAAGCCCTCGGCCCTCATGTCCGTCAGGATGGGGACAAAATCCTTGACCTGGTACTGGCGGATGGCCTCATCCTTGACCTTGTCCAGGTCGACCTTCTTTAGATCGGTGACCCGTCGCTTAAGGTCGGCGGTCTTCTTTGCAACTGCCTCCCTCTCCGTGGTCAGGATGTTCTCGGAGGCGACCCTCCGGGCCTCGTCGTCCCTGGCCCTCTTCTCTGTCTCATCCATGACCTTCTCCAGATCGACGAATGACTCCTTCTGAATCGCGTAGAACCCTCGGACCTTCGTCAACTTGTCACTGACGACCTTTAGCTTCGCCTCGGCCTCCTTGAGCTCAGCTGCCTTCCTCCCTATGGCAGCGTCGGCCCTGTTCGCCATCAACATGTGTCGCTGGAGGGACACCAGTGCGGCAACCGTCTATCAAAGGAAACAAAGTCGTAAGCACATCAAAAGAGAAAAAAGATAGGCATTTTGGATAAAAAGAATGACGAACCTGCATGCCATGCCAGACGGCTGTATCACAAAGACGTTCGGTATCCACATTGGCCAGGGACTCTCGGTCCCTTGACAGAGTGCTGTTCTCCGCCAGGCGGGCTGCTACCCTGGCCTCATCAAAAACAGACTCCTGGGTGCCCACCGGGTAGAGTCGCACGGCGATTTTATCCAGCGAGAGGGCGAGGATCTCCTCCTTCTTCGACTTGAAGGTAGCAAGCGCCGCCTCGTATCTTGGGTGGACCGGCTTCCTCAGCCTGGACGGCGGGTACCCAAAGGGCCAGTGTGCGACTGCAACCCGGCTTGTCTTGACCGACCCAGCCGAAGGTTTCGGAGGGGTGACTGAACTGGTGGGGATGGTGGCGACCACGTCGACCGGTGGGCCCTGAAATGCAGCGGCCGTAGGCTCGATCACAAGCTCGACCGGGTCGAGGTCGACAAGTCCACCTGCCGCCGCCTCGCCCGTACATGGTGAGCGGTCGATGCGGGCTCCTTCCTCGGCTTCTTACCCCGCTCCTCCTTCTTGGCTCATGCGGTGGCCACCACCTCTGGCTCCGCTTATGCCCGACCTTCGTCAAGCCCTTGGGCGCCTGTTTCTTGCCCTTGATCTTGGCCGCTGGCACCTTGGTCATCGCGTCCCTCGTCATCTTCATCAACTCTTATCTCGAAAGACTCATGGCTGCACCTGCATAAGGAGACAGATCAGGGTGAGCATATCAGAAGTTGATCGCTAAGCTCGAAGTACCTTTGAGCCAGACATGCTGGGCGATCTGCTCGTCCGGGACCAGACCCTTCAAGTCCCTACTCTCCCTGGGGATCTACTCCTGGATCTTGGTGTACTCCAGGTCGTTCCCCTCGAGGACCACCTCGGTATTCACTGAGGGATTCAAGGTCCCCCAGTTCGTTCTCAGAGCCAAGTCCACCGACGTCGAGATGAAGACAAACCTCTCCATCCAGTCCCGCACGTTGCCCGGCAGACCGAGGACGAGAGGCCGACCCCTCCTCGCGCAGACGTAGTAGTACACCCCCTTACTCTTCGCCTCATAGAAGTACTGGAACAACGTCATGATCAGACTTATACCGCTGGCGGAGCAGAGGACGAGAAAGCCGACCATCGAGCTGACGGAGTTCGGCATCAATTGGAAGAGGGGGGGGGTTTGAGGAAGTGAAGGACGAGGAGGAGGAAGGATGGAGCGGGAAGCGGCGCCCCTGGGAGAAGGTCGGATAATAGACGACGATCTCGTTGTCCCTTGGGGAGAAAAACCGCTCATTGAATTCAGGGAGGTGAACTGTGTAGGACGGTCGGATGAACTTGGAGCGAATTTCGGGGATGGAGGAAGTCGGCAGTTGGGACATTTGGGCCAGGATCTCTGCGGAGACCGCGGTCGTGACTTCGCTGCCACTCGGAACCTTGGCGACCGACCTATACCCCTTTCCTTTATTGAGGTCCCTTTTAATCGCTGACGACGAGGCGGAAGCATACCCGACCGCTAGATCTACCTCCCACTCCCCCGGCCAAGACATCCCCGGCTCCTCCGACACCACCGGCTCTGATTCTACGGCGTCGCCCCATCAAGTTCACCAAACCACCTCTCAACGTATGAGTTTGAAGTGGAAGAAGCAGACGAAGCCATGGACGGATCAAGAGATTACCTAGAAGAAGGACGATGAACAGAGCTTCGACGATTATGAACGGACGACGGTGCGATGGTCGACGGCGAGCGCTCTCTGTAACGACGGGGGAAGCAGAAATTTAGAAAAATCAGGAGAAAACTCCCTCTCGCTACCCCTCTTCTCTATTTATAGGGAAAGTCGGGGGGATCTCAGCCATCAGAGGCGGACCACATGACAAGATCTGTGCGAGACTGGTGCCTCGACTTTCCCCCACGATCACGTCAGCCACGCGTCATCTCCTGAGCAGTCGAATGTCTCGAATCCTCCCCCATCGCCGAATCGCCATCATAACCTGAGAAGATTTGGTGGTCAATTCGAATTAAATGCTACCGACCAGCCCTCATCCAATGGGAGTGCGACACGTCATCCGAGCCGAGCCGGGCTTGCCATTTCGAACTCGAATGACGGGGCAATTGTTATGGCCTTAAGGCCTGCCCAGATAATAAAGGCCCATATATTTGAAGCCCAAACGGAAGGTCGTCGCGACACTGGGAAGCTCGCTTCACCGAGCGACAAGCTCGCCATCAGGGTCAACAAAAGAAGGTCGCCTACCCTCCTCCCAGGAAGAGCGGTCAGACGGTCCAAAGACACCAAGTTCGGTTGCCGACCAAGGACGGCCTAGTGTAAATATCTCTGACATGGTGACGTAGGGCCACCTACGCCCCCATTAATACCAGAGGTTAAGGGCGAGAACTGGTGGTCGTCCATCGCGTCTCCCATTAATGCATTAATGTGTCTGACACCACCTGACACCCATTAATGCGTAAATATCTCTGACACCCTCACCGACCTATCGCGTCTCCACTTGTGCTCCAGCTAAGCAGACTCGACAGGTGATTGGACGGCGAACAACTGACTCTCAACCCTATAAATACCCCCCTCCAGCCACCAAGGAGTGGGTTGGTTAGTTGAAATCTCTAACATCTATCCAATATTTAAGGTCGGATATCCCCCACATATCTTTGCCTTCCTCATAAGCTTGCCACGCAACGTCGATCTGCCATAAGATCGTCAAGGACTCAAGCGTGTCCGATATACTCCATACAAGTCATCCACTGACTTAAGCATCGGAGAGGCTACGTGTTGACCGGCAACCAACATGCGACTTTGGATTCTTCACCTATGAAGCATTCCTAGTCGTGCTAGTCTCATCATCATCCAACATGTGTAATCATTGTATTCGTGAGTCCCAAATTCTATAAATTAAATTGTTGAGCGGACTTGACCTGCAACAGATACCATTTTATAATTGGGGTTTTCTCATATTAGTCCCTTAAATTATGTGTATTTTGATATTAGTCCTTTAAATCTTTGTAATTTGAATTTAGTCCCTTAAATGTTTAATATTAACCTAAATAGTCCCTTTTGTTAACCTAAATAGTCCCTTAAATGTTTAACGTTTAACCTAAATAGTCCCTTAAAGGGACTAAATTCAAATTACAAATATTTAAGGGACTAATATCAAAATACACATAATTTAAGGGACTAATATGAGAAAAACCCTTTATAATTTTAGAACCTAAAGGTAATATTGCGGGAAAAAGCTAAACCATACAATATAATTTTTTTATAATTAACCTTACTATCTATGATGGGGTTTGGTTTGGTTTGGGAGGGAGACATACCTAACGGAGATCACGTGGGAGGTGAATTTGATTGTTGGGGAAGGTGTAAGGATGCATAATTACTGTTTTATTGGCGTGCGATGAGGGCGAACGTGATTTGAACAAAGAGCGCATGTGCTTGCGATTAAGATAAGTTCAATTTAAAACCCATTGCCACTGCACCTTTCCTTGCTTGTTTTTTCATCATCGTTTTTTCTTCCATTGAGTGGACATTTCAACTCTTGCCTAGGATTAGCGTTCAAGAAATTGAGGGATGGGATGGATTGATCGTGGCTAGATACATTGGAGGCCCACGTGCGGATAATTACTGTATGTGTTAAGAGAATGATCAGCCTCATATATCAAGACACAAAAAATTGGACGGTACAACAAGTACAAGCCCATGTTGACATATGAGGCTAAGCCTCCATTGTTATATGATACACATTATTCTCATGTTCTAGTACCCGTATATAAATGTATGTATGCAACGTGCATAAGATATGCACAACTAGACCTTGGTTGCTACAACTATAAATTTGTCTACATACTCAATTTCCTCTAGAATGAATGCTGGCCTGGTCGTTGGAAGTGTTGATTTTTTGTTACCCCATGTTTAGGGGAGAGCATCGGTCGGTTCGGATCGGGGTTTGACAAAATTTTAAAAACCGGACCGGACCGAAATGCATGTGTAAACCAGCCAAACCGACCATGTCAAAAACCGAAACTGAAATGAACCATTCGGTTCCGTTACACCTAGAGCGTTTGGCATTGATTACTCGACTAATGCAAGACTAATGCTGCTTGCATTAGTCGATTGATACAGGCATACATAAACAACTTGTTTCTCCGATCTGTGCATTGATCGACTACCAAATTTAATTAATTGACTAATTACAGTAAAACTTGAAGAACTATCAGTACACATAATTTCAATACACAACGATAATCTCAAAACAAAATGTAATATGATGATATAGACTATTTAGGAAAAGAAGTCTTCAACAACATAAGTATCAACAAGATGATTCATATATTGAAAGTTTAATGTCAATACACATGAAAGTCATCAGCAAGGTGATACGTGAATATTTTATCTCAATCAACAAGGTGATACATGAATGTTTAATCTTAGTCAACACGGTGATTCAAAATAAAACCAAAATACTATGATAGATAATACAAAACACTAGCTCCCAAAGCAACAGGATAGTCTACTTTGTAGTTGATAAGATTGACCATGTATTCATGTTTTCCATGCTAGTATCCTACTACATTGGAGAGCTTCATGTTGGGACCTTACGGATGGAAAGTAGATACTAGATAGGGGTGGATAGTGTACGTGAAATAATAAAACATCTCTAATAAAATCTACCTAAGTTATAACTAGAGTAACCTAATTAAAACTTAATTAACAATATTATCTTGCAATAAAGTAATTAAGTAGCAGAAATAAATACAAGTGCAAGATAAAAATAGAAACAGAGATAGATAAAGCAAACTAGTAAGGCAATCACTAACAACAACAGATTTACCCTGGTTCAGGTACCTCGTACCATATCCAGCCTCACGTCCACTCTAGGACAAATCCACTATTCCTCGAATATGGCTACAACACGTCCACTTCACCACAGTTGATGAATGGACCAACACATCTATATGAGACCACACCATTCCTCTTGAGAGCACCTCTCCAATGAGAGCAATACAATACATCTCCTCTTGAGATCAGCACCTCCTTCTTGAGAGCAATACAATATAACCCGGACGGTATTTGCAATATTATGCCACGTGCTATGCCCACCGGATATGTGATAGAATGGTCCGCCAGTTGAATGCTCATGTCGGTCGGCTCAAGTTCTGTCCCCGTATTTAGCCTCTT
This sequence comes from Scilla litardierei, assembly GCA_030789695.1. Classification (NCBI taxonomy): domain Eukaryota; kingdom Viridiplantae; phylum Streptophyta; class Magnoliopsida; order Asparagales; family Asparagaceae; genus Scilla; species Scilla litardierei. Next base: position 5,572 of record JAULAV010002611.1, on the reverse strand, counting down.
AAAGATGGTGAGCAGCATCAAACTAATACTCACTCCCAAGTCGATCAAAGCTCTACTAATGGGGTACTGCCAACGGAGCATGGCACCGTGAAACTCCTGGGATCCGGCAACGTCCTTGGTAGATGTTTCTTGATAACAGAGGTGAAATTTTCCAAGAGCTTCACCTCCTCTTGCTTACGCTTTCCCGTAATAAGATCCTTCAAGAACTTAGCGTAGGTGGAGATTTCCGTGATAGCGTCTATAAAGGGGATGTTCAACTGGATTCCCTTGAGAAGCTCGAAGAACTAAGCATACTTCTTCTGCAATTTTGTCATGGCTAACCTTTGAGGATATGGTGGTGGTGGTCGACTTGTCTTGTCTCTAGTGGCATCCTTTGGAATGAACTTGTGAGAAGTAATAGTGTCCGACGGTGCCATAGTGGTAGTAGGCAATTTGGAAGGCGAAGCCTCCCTCTCTCCAATAGCATTGGGCTCAATTGTAGCTTGCTCCACGTCCTTTGCCACAATAGGGGTTGAAATTGTAGTGTCTTCATCTTGCACATGAGTGGTTGATTTTTGGCTCACCTTGGTAGAAACCGGCACCATGACATCATCGGTAATCTTTCCTCCCCTCGTGGTGACTGCGACCACCGCATTGACTTGGGCTCTAGGATTAGGCGCCGGATGAGAAGGTAATATCCATTGAGTCTTCATGAGTTGTGAAATTTGGGCCTTTAGCTCGTCAACAGAGGCAAGGTTCCTAAATTGTGTCGCGTTCTCACTATTGATCTTCGTTTGCCCACTAATGAAGGCATCCAAGGTTGCCTCTAAATTGGGTCTCGGGGCCGCCGGTTGGTATTGTTCCTATGGCGGGCAGTTGGTGTATCCCGGCAGTCTATAAGGCCCAGATGGCATAAACCCATACTGTTGTTGCTGAGGAGGCAGCCCTTGTTGTTGAGGATGAGGAGGTGGTGGCCTTTGTTGTTGTGGAGGTTGCAATTCTCCATTTGGATTCCCATATGATAATCCGGGGTAATTTTTTGCCGCTGGATATTGCCATTGATTTCTCCCATCTCCTTGCACGTATTGGACTTGCTCTGCTGACACATCTGTTCCATCGCAGGAACCTTCTAATGGGTCGTACCTTTGCTCGGCGTAGTCCTCATATGCGGCATAAACCGGAGCTCTAGGAGTGGTGGGGATAGCATCCAACCTTTGTTCAATCCTTGCTACCTGCTTGCATAAAGTCTTAAGTGGCCCATCTTGGTTTGTAGCTACTTTCACCTTGGGACCCTTGACATTTGAGCGTTCATCGCTCCACTGTTGGTTGTTGGATGCCATTTGTTCCAGCAAATATATGGCCTCCTCAGGTAGCTTATCCAAAAGAGCGCCTTGAGCGGTGCCGTCTACAATCATCTTCGTACTCGGTAATAAGGTCCAAATCCGAGACTCCATGGTGTGGGCATTGATACTGCAGGTCCTTAAATCTCTCCCAAGCATCATATGTCGACTCATGTGGCAATTATTTGAAATTAGTTATTGCCCCCGAATCCTCACTGTTTTGGACGGTGGATAGAACTTGTCCACGAATGCTAGAGCCAACTGCTTCCAAGTCATGAAGGTGTTTGAGGGATGCGCTCGCAACCAGTAAGAGGCCTTGTCCCTCAGAGTGAACGGAAATAGTCTTAGCTTAATAGCATCGCCACTCGCGTCTTTGGCCTGGAAGGTGTCGCACTTCGCCAGAAAGAGGTCTATGTGATGATTTGGTTTCTCATGTGGATGCCCGTCAAAGGGGTCTTGCTGCATCAAGTTGATCAACCCAAACTTTAGCTCAAAGCTTCCTGCCGCCAGCTGCGGCCTTAAGATGGAAGACGTACTGTAAAAGGTTGGCTTCATGTGGTCCCGAATGGACCTGGTACGTGGAGGAGTAACATGACCCTCTGCCATTGGATCAATAAATGTCTGACTCCTCTTAATGCTCTGAGTCTTCTTGCGGTGTTTTCAATCTCGGGGTCAAATAATAATTCTTCGTCAAGACCCCCCGAGACAAGTGTTCATGCACAACAAAAACTCAGAGAAATACCGTCAGTAGCAAAGTAATAAAAGAGAATAAAAATGTGGAAAGATAAGAGATGATAAGATTTTCTAACAAATTCGTCGACAAAGGAATAACCCAAGTAACACCGTTACCTCCTCGGCAACAACGCCAAAAATTTGATGCTCCCGAAACCAACACTTAAAACACACCTAGCAAAGGCACGAATGCCAAGGGCAAGATATATCCCAAGTGCAAATTTCCGGTACCTAACGCAAGCATACAATGTCAAGTAATGGTATAAAAGATATCGATCCCACATGCAGGTAAGTGACGTTATTGTCTTGGGTGATTTCTAGATCTTAGAATAAAGCTAGAAGTCGATTTCAGAAGATTGTTTGTTGGAAGATTGTAATCAATAATAAAATACTAGGGCATTAGGACTCGCCACTAGGACGCCGAATGTCGATGCTAGGCTAGGACTTTTACGTTGCATTGGCTTTATTAGGGATTGTCGCATCTAAGATGTAGAACTTATGACTCTAAGCGCCATGAATCTACCATATCGCTAGGGCTGTTGACGAACAGAACGTTCGACGAACTACTCGTGAACAAGCTCGGTACATGTTCGTTTACGTTCGTTTAGGAAGCTTAATGAACAAGCTTGAACAGATTTTTAGAGCTCGGTTAGTAAACGAACAGAGCTTGAACATAACTGTGTTCGTTCATTTATGTTCATGAACAAGCTCGTTAAGTGTTCGTGAACAAGCCCGTTAAGTGATGTTCATGAACAAGCTCGTTAAGTGTTCGTGAATGAACATCTACCGAAAATAGTAAATTTAGACAAATACTATATTTTTTACTATGCTTGGAATGAATGCTTGTAATGAGATCTATGGAGCTATTATGCTGGATTTATTTGTTTTTGTCCTGCAAATATGTAATCCTTTAGTTAATTGATTTAGTCATTGTCAATTATGTTTAAATATTATTATTCCTAATTAAAAAATTGACGTTCGTTTGTTTGATTGAAAATCTGTTCATGAACAAAATTGATTGTGTGTTCACGAACATGTTCTTGAACATGTTCACGAACAAGCTCGATAAGTCTTGTTAACGAACAAAACGTTCGATTAACTACTCGTGAACAAGCTCGGTAAATGTTCGTTTATGTTCGTTTACGTTCGTTCGGTAAGCTTAACGAACAAGCTTGAACAGGGTTTTAGAGCTCGGTTAGTAAACGAACAGAGCTTGAACATTGATTTTGTTCATGAACAAAACCAAGCTCCCTGTTCAAGCTCGTTCAAGCTCGTTCGTCAACAGCCCTATCGCATATTATACCCCGCTTTTGTGATAGGCGCACACGATCCGTGCATTAAGATTCGATAATGTTCATACCACTCTCGTGGATAGAATGATCTCAACTCACGCCACTCTCGTGGATTAGAACTTCGATGTGTTTTGGTGGCTCTTATTGACGCAATTACAGTATCTGTCAATTAGTAATATAGGACGTCGGTGGATCCCGTCAAGGCAACGCCCCACTCTCGCGATAGGCGGCACATGCCCTAATTGAACTCACTAACTCCCTAATTAAATCCATAGGACACTCCTTAAGCTAATCGCTTCCACCGATCGTGGTCAAGATCACAGTACGAGATCTCCTACAAATTTGGCTAGATCAACCAAAATACGTCCCTTTTATACCAACGCAACTTAAAAATCCCAACTTTACATCTAAATCCTAAGATCCTAGGGCTAATCCATTAGCCCTATATAAAACTACTCAAACATCATAGCAAAAGCAATAAAAGATTCAATAGATGCAAAGAAATTCATCTCGGCAATAGAAAACATCAAAAACAATAGAAAGTTTAGAGAATCGTACCAACGTGTCATAGAGCAATAGCAAACCAAAGAGATTTAAGAATATAAAGATTCCACGCAATAAAGATCAATAAAAATCTAAGCTTTAGTCTCTACAAATTAGCGACGGCACACAAATTCTCTAGATCTAAAAACTCTAATTAAAACTAAGGAAAATACTAAAAGTTTAGTTTCCCTGCAAATAGCATAAAAATTGTACTTATATAACAGGGGTATGGACCCCACAAAATCTCAGAAAATCTCGGCACTTGGGCCCACCAACTTGACTGGTCGCGTCGCCCTACTCGGTCGAGTAGTGACGCCTGCTCTGTCGAGCTGATATATGGCTGCCGCTTGATGATGCTTCTGCTCTGGCTGATACGGGCTACTCGGTCAAGTAGCCCATCCACTCGGTCGAGCTACAGTAGGTCTGGAGCTTCTCTAAAATGCTGCTCTGTCTGATGACAACTTGGGTCGAGTAGGTGAATTGCTCGGTCGAGCTACAGTGCCTTGGAGAATGGCCCAAAATAGTCGATCTGTTTGATACAGCTCATGTGGAGCTGGCTGTCTGCTTGGTCGAGTGGGGCATGGCTGTTTCCTTGCGAATTCTGCATGTCAGCTCGGTCGAGTGGGGCATGGCTGTTTCCTTGCGAATTCTGCATGTCAGCTCGGTCGAGTGGGGCATGGCTGTTTCCTTGCGAATTCTGCATGTCAGCTCGGTCGAGTAGTTGTTGCTACTCGGTCGAGTCGCCTGGGAAATTGAAGATGAAGTGTCCATCTCTCGCTCTCTTCTCCTCCTCTCCTCCAATCTTCTTTCATACCTTGGCGAACTCTCATGGAGCCTTGCCAATGACGTCCCGGACGTACCGGATGCGTCCATGTCCCAAAATAGCTCCAATTCGCTCCAAAACTCATGAAAATCCATAAAGCTATACAAAACTCGAATATGACGTTAGAAGCACGATAATGTTTGAAAATGTGGATTTTGGAGGCGAATATGACATGCAATGATGCAATAAATATATGTAAAATATGGACATATCAGGGACGACGGAGGGGTTGGGGGCTGGGGAGTTCATCAGAGGGGGCGGAGGAGGGTGATGGGGCGGAGGATGTGGAGGGGACGGCGGTGGGGGCTAGGGAAGATGAAGAGGGTCGACGGAGGGAGAGGGGCTGGGTGGTCGGAGGAGTGGGCGGCAGAGAGGGAGGGGCTCGGTAGTCGGATGGGGCGGCAGACGGTGAGGGGGCGGCGGAGGGGCTGGAGAGGTCAGAGGAGGGGGCGGGGCTTGGGAGATCCGCAGCGGCGGAGGCGTCCCGCTCGCTAACGGTCGTGCGTTTTACTCCCCATGCATTACCGGTGTATTTTCGTCATTTTCGAACGATTGTACGCTGTGATTAATTTTGAGTGACAAACTTGTAAATATATAATCGGTTGTGCCCACGAGTGAAACGGTACGCATATCAATTCCCAAAATTTTAACCGCTTTAGCGGATTTGAATCGAGAGTGGTCGCACTTCATTTAAACTGTGATTGTCTCCTTGCTCCCTCAAATTAAATTCAAAACAAACGTGATGCGTTCCCTCCATCCCTCCCTCTGTCATCACCATCATCTCTCCAAACAAACAAAATCCACCGCCTCCTCCTCTCCTTCCCAATCCGAAGCCCACGATCTCGCCGGAACTTTCGCAGCCC
>JAULAV010002610.1:0-25000 GCA_030789695.1 Scilla litardierei | reverse complement strand
ACACTTCTACGCTCAAGCGACCGTTTAAACCCACCCCTTCACGTGTATATGGACTGGCGTCCATCTTCTGGATCACGAGCCAGGAAGTATTTTTGGCATAGGGTTGTACCCGACAAGCAGGTGCCTAGCCTCAATCAATATGTATGAGTCAAAATCCTACTCGCCGCAGCTTACAATTTAAAGTAGCGTGTGCTACACATTCATGATAAAGCAAGTTTATGTATGAAATGACATGGCAAGATGCATGAACATGACAATAAGCAGTTAAAAGTGCGTACAGTTGATTTGAATTTAAACGTGACATGCTATATGAAATGATAGCATAGAAAGGGTGTCGGATCTAGCTTCGTTGTCAAGCTAGATCAAGTATGGGTGTCGGATCTAGCTTCGTTGTCAAGCTAGATCAAATATGGTTGTCTAGGTGACTATCATTTCACCACCTAATCTGTTTTACACAATTTTACAAAATGACCTAAAACATGGCCTAACAAATTATTGTGCAAGTTTCACTTGCCAGAAATGACGTGATGCAATTCGCACGATCAAAGAGTCCAGATTTGCCTACGTGCTCAATCACCAATCACCAAACCAACCTACAGTCCCATATTCATTATCTTCAATTAATGATTTAACCAACACAATAAAGATCACGTCTTTTATCTTGGTTAGCATGCAATGTTTGGGTTCCTACGGTTCAGGTATACCTTAACACGACGCGAAAGTTACACTGACGTCGGGTAGCAACGTCAGGGGTTGGATTCCGATAGCGCGAAGGATACGACGAGACAGCGACAACGAACGACGAACAGCCAGGTAGCGACACGATCACCGAACGACGACGCGGAGGGGGAGGACAGCCGCACAATGTTCTACGGTGTTGGAAAGATGCGGACAGTGGCAGCGGGCTCTACGGCCTGAGGGGAAGCATGGCAACGGTAGTTCGGGAAGAGGGTGGCCTGATCTAGGAGGATGGAAGGGGTGTGCGGCAGTGCGTGGGTGTTTGGTGTTTGCACGGCCTGGGGGATGTCGGCCAAGGGTGGCCGGATCTAGGGGTGCGGCAGGTGAAGCTGCAGGTGGTTGCCGGTAATGGGGGTGCCATGCGTGGGTGTTCTTGGGGAAAAGGACAGTTTTAAGGGGCTCGACCTGAGAGTTGAAGGGCTGGCCGAACTGTGCTATGGGGAGATGGAACCGGATCTAGCAGGTGGCTGTGGCAAGTAGGGTGATGGGTGCCAGGCTGGGCGACAATCAAGGGGTGATGCGACAAGGGAAAGTGGGAGGAAGGCCGGAGATTGGTGGTTGATGCGGCAACTTGGGCAGGGCCGTCAGACGTTTAAGGGGAGAGGGGGCCGATGCAGGTCATGGGTCTGCCGGCGGGTGGAGGCCGCCGTGGAGGGGCCGGTGATAGGGGTTGTCGGATCTAAAGGGGGCTAGTGGTCGGAATGTGCCTGGGGGTGATCGACAGTGCAAAGGGGTATGGCTTTGACCGCCCGTCCGTTTGGCACTCAAATCGGGACGGGGATACTAGGATTAGAATTTGTAAGCTGCAAGCGCATGGTGTCGAAGTGTGGCTTGGGGGTCGATCACATGGAGGCGTGTGTTCTGCTTGTGAACATTCGGGATCCGGATCACCTGGTGGGTGAGCTAGCCTAATCTCTTGTTGGATGTCACAAAGGTAAACTAATGAAAAAGGTGTAAGAGATAAAAAAGGCAACCTACAACTTTGGCTTCTGCCCTATCATGAATTCTCAATATTACGACCTAAGGATATGAATGTATCGGATTCTAGGGTTTAGCTGTGAGACGTTGCCTCTAAAAGTGATACCTAGCGTCCCATGGGCCCGATATTCAAGTCGATGCCCAGGATGATACGCTAGGTCTACCCAGGTTCAGACAGTGGGCATTCCCATGTCCAACACCGTCTGACTCTGGAAGCACTAAGCTCACAACGATGCTCCCCACATTTCTTCCAAGCCGTTTCCACGCACGAGGAATCAATGTCTATGCTAGGGGGTGAGCTGTGGCTAGAGAATCAAACTCCCGGTTTATTTCCCCTTGGCCCGACGGTCAAAGGCAGTCTTTCTCCCGCCAGTGACAATAAAACGCCCCCGCGTAACCATCTAAATCCATGTATCCTATCGAATCCCTAATCCTATGGCCGTTTTAGGGAGAACCCACGAAGGGGCTTCCACCAATGTCCCAGATTTAAGAACTACTCACTAATCATGGCATGAGATGCAATAAAACAGATTATAGCCATCAAAATGGAAATCAAGCAATAGATTACTGTAGCAAATAGAAGTATAAATACAATATTAAAATATAAGAACAACCAATAAACTTACAAATAGAAATAAATTCAGAGCAGCCAAAATCCCTAAAAACAGCTTAAGAAAATGGGGATTTCGTTTTTTGGGAAAACCTAGCTCTATTTATACATTTTGGCAAGATGCCAAGGAATATTCCCACTAAAAGACAAAAATAAACGTTCACCCGATCGGTTGAAACTTCACCCGATCGGGTGAAACGGCGGGAAGTTGGGTCTTCAGCTTCTGATAAATTTCACTCGATCGTTGAACCGATCGGGTGAGTCTTCGGGTTCTCGAGCTTGGGAAGCAGCTGCTACAGGTGACCCGATCGATTGACAAGTCAACTGATCGGGTGGACTTTGGCTCTCAAAACAGCGCACTGTGTCACATCCACCCGATCACTGAACCGATGGTGGAGCTGCCTCTTCCTCGGGACTGATACGGCCGCACGAACCGATCGGGTGGAACTATCAACCCGATCGGTTGAGAGCTGATACATGGTTTATCTTGACGATTGGCTCTCAGGGTCTCGTGCGACACCTCCCGTTGTTTCGAGGACTCATGACGTTGGCCTTGTATGTCCCCTGCGCCAGCAGTATCCTGCAAAAGTACACAAACACAACGAAAGTAAAAAGGAATTAAAAAACACAAAGGAATGGACTCGAAACAACAAAAAACAACGGAAAATTACGGAGAAGATGTACGCGAATATATAAAATATAAACGCCCGTCAAAATCCCCCAAGCTGAACCCTTCTTCGTCCTCGAGGAAGATGAGTGAGAATAGAAGCTCGGAAGGGAAATAGAAAGAAAGAAACAAGAAAAGAAAAGGAAATCCTAGATCACCCGTCAGAGCCAACGGAAACTAACACGACACAATAAGCAAGCATGCGAGAAGCATAGCACTAAGCCCAGGAATACGAGTCCCTACTAGTGTCGTGGGTCCACACGGTGAAGCGCAAGTGAGTGTGGTTGTGAGCTAGCCAACGGTGTAACTATCTAAATCGTGCAATCAAGCTCCATATACACATATCCATGGAATGACCCAAATATCGAATCAATTCGAGTTAGCGGTGAATAATAGTTCAAGCATGCATGAGAATAGAGTAAGAATAGAAACACGTGTTATGTCAGGGACTCTGCTGCTAGAAACTAGGAAATCACCGCACAATTGCCAAGATGATTGCTAGAAAGCTCCTATGCCAAGTGTGTTCGAAAACGAAAGGGGTTGAGTAGGTGTGGAGGAGAGCACTTGGTATAAATTCTCGCCTTCTCTTTATTTACGGTGGTAGGAGTAATATTCACAATAGAAGATTTTTGGGGTTTTGGATATTTGGACATTTTTTGGATTTTGGCTATACATATTCTTTCTTTTCTCTCTTTTTTTTATGAATTTTCTTTTTCCTTCTCCCCCCTTTTTTGTAGAAATGGGATAATGCGCATTCTCCAAAAGCGGGAGAACAATACGCTGGTAAGTGGCAAAATTATGTACTCTCCCAAGCGGAAGTAAAGTACACGACGAGGGGATTTGCACCAAGTAAAACAAAAAAGAATTCGAATTCTAAACACTTGGGCAAAAGGAAATTTTTCGCGGATCAGAGTATAAGCAACATGGATTATCCTAGTCCTATTGGTAGAGTCCAGACACATGCGAATTGAAGCGTAAATATATATATGATTCATGCATAAAGAAGCAGACAGTGGAGGTAATATACCACATATTCGAAATTGAAGCATGATAGTCTAGGGGTCATCCAAGGACAGGCATATAAAACAAAATCACGACGTAGAAGCACGCCAACTAGCTAGTCACAACACATAACTCAACACAAAAGACAAAGTGAACCCACGGAGCATAAAATGCAATAGAACTCGGCTTTCTATGGTTAGTGAAGATAGGTGTCGTAGCTTAGCTAAGTGTGCGTGTGGTTGAATGGCAGTTTCATCATGCTGGATCATCTCTAGGAGAGAGAGAGAGAATAAAAGGAAGGAAAGAAAAAGAAAAACATGACGAAAACGACTCAAACGGTGAAAAAGACACAACCGACGCTCATAGTGCAACTCCCCCAAGCTGAACATTGCATTGCCCTCAATGCAATAGGAGTAAATGCGGGAGGGCAACGAAAGATGGGAGGGAAATATGCACCGACAAAGAAACGGGAAAAAACATGAAAAACACACAAAAAGGGGACATAGAAAAATAAAGAAAATAAATACCGAAACTAACTATACAAAAGATATACACACGAACACACAAAACAAACACACCGCAAACAAGTGACACGACGACAATCACAAAATATTGATTTTCTCCAAGCTGGTCTCAATAAAGCCTGGAAAAAGATATGATCAAGGTGATGCAGAAAAAATGGCTAGGGGGAAAATCAGAAAAAAGGAAAATCAATGTGCAAGAGCGGAAGGATCCTTATCCTCCTTGGAAGAGAGTGGAGGGGTGTGGTCGGGAGAGGTGACAGGTGTGCGAAGAAGTGGAGAAAGGGGTGGAGATGGTAGACGGATGGGCATGCTGGGGGTATGAATGATGGGTGGGGTGTCGGTGGTAACGGAAGGTGGTAAGGATACGTCGACAGATGAGGAGGGTGTAGGTAATGATCTTACACACACAGCGGCATGTTTCCTTCAACGTGAGTAGGCGGTGGTGATGGAGGTGAAAGGCGGGGGGGGTGGTGGGTCAACGGTAGTGGTGGTGGGAGGGGATGATCGTCGAGGAGGCGATGGAGGAGGTGATGGGGGTGGAGGACCGTGGACATGGGTAAGAAGGTGGAGAATGGCAGCGACGTTTCACTTGAGAGCGAGGAAACGGGGATGTGATAGGAAAGAAGTAGATGGATCTGAGGAGGTGGAGGAGGATGCACCAGCGCACAAAGCAGCCATCTCGGCCTCGAGAGCGAGGTGAGCAGAAGTGGCACGGCACACGGCAGAGTGTATGCTGGTAGGAGTGGTCGTGTCGACATGAGAGGCCAGGCCATGTAGGGCCGTGATCAGGGCCTCGGAAACAACAGCAGCAGCAGCCGAGGTGGTGACACTGGGTCCAGCCCTGGGGTCCTCTTTGAACTCAGGAATATCCTGCTTGCCCAAGTGGACGGCAGGGGAAGGTGGTCTAGGAGCGTCAGGGAGAATAAAATGAAGCTGTAGCCCCCCCCCCCCCCACACACAAATTCAGGATCTGGTGGAAATGACCAATTTACCGGAAGCTCAATGGTAACATGGTCAGGGTTCAACAGAATGGTATAAGGTGCAGGGGGATGGCCATAATGGAAAGCAAACTGACCGTCGCCTAGCGGCTTGATCATATGAGTGTGCCTCAGGACATCGATGTCAAGATATGTAGATCCTGGGGCACGAGGCAAATCGGGGGGGGGACTCGATGTTGAAGGGAGGGTGTAGGGTAATGATAGTGATGAGGCCACCGCAGCAATATTTTCCTTTGTTTGCGTGGCTAATATCAACAAGCTTTTGAATTAGCCATGCAGCGGCATTTATGCGTACGTGCGGTGCCTCGAAAGTAATCCTGTCAACACCGGGAATGTAAGAAAAGGTCAACGCCCATAAAATGAATAAATCTGGGATGGTCACGGTGTCGGACTCATCCCGTGAAAAGAAAGTGCTTGAGATAATGCGATGGGCGAGACGGATGACTGGGTGGATGATAGAAGAGGCCTTGGCCTTGCCTCTATGATAATGATCGTGTAATGTGAGGCGTCCCCAAAAGAAGTCGACATCAAAGTTGGCATGCAATTTATGGGGAAGGAAGCTGCCTTCAAGATTGGGAAAACCGAAAATATCGTTGATGGTGGTCAAAGGGGCACAGAAGTTTCGACTTCGAAGGCGAAAATCGATGTTTGACCCCGTCTCAATTTTGATAGTTGAGAGAAATTCTAGTGTGATAACGGGGTAGGATAGGGCATGGGAGTGCAGGAAACTAAGCCAACATAAGTTTGCGAATAGGGATTCGACTTCGGTGAAAACTCCGAGATCGAATAGGGTTTGATCATATGCGAACTTGGTGGCTAGGTGAGAACGTTGGCTGAGGCGAGAATAGAAATCTTTGTGTGCTTGGCTCATAAAACGAACTCCATGCGGTCCAAGCAGTGGGTCTACCACAGGTACGACAGGTTGGGGTGGTGGTTGGGTAGGCAGTGGTGGTGGAGCAAGTCCACGTGTAGGATGTATGAGACGTTGTCTCTTGCGAGACGGCTCCTCCTCCTCCATGGGTTGCTTACCCTTATCTTTGTCTTTTGCCATGAGGTTGTGGTAATTTGGTGCGATATGCAGGATGATATGTGGGTGCACACAACAAATGACAAAGTGACAAAATAAAAATTCCTGGGCAATGTAATAATTAAGTTATAGAGCGAGTTAACCCAGCAATGATGCAACTCCTAGCTCCCAAAAGATCATGCAATGCATGAAGGAGTGATCCGGGGAGCCGTCGCACGCTAATCCAAAGAAAACAGAATTTTTGAAAATCGGGAGGTTAGGGCTATGGTTTTGGGTTGTTTGCGGTTTGAATGTGGTCGACGGAGGCGATTGATGGTGGGAAGTAGTGGAGGAAGTGGGGGAGTACGATTTGGAGTAGTAGGAGTGACGGGGGAGATCGTTTGGGAAGAAGGCGAAATGAACCGCTCGAAGGGAGATTTCCGAGGTCGGGTGAAATGAAGTCGGGTGGTGGGGTTATATATATATATGGTTTGGGTGAACCGTTCGGGTGAAAATCACCCGATCGGTTGGATTAATTTTCAAAAAAAATCTATGGATCAGCAGCTACAAGTCACCCGATCGGGTGAAAATCACCCGATCGGTTGATCGCTCTCCGAAAAACATCACAAGCCTCTGTTTTCATCACCCGATAAGCGACCCGATTGCCGACTCTATCACCCGATCGGTTCACTCTTCGACTGAAGCTGGCCACTTACTAAAACGATCGACCCGGTCAATTGATGGATGACCCGATCGGGTGGCGAAATTCATGTACAAAAAGTATAAATCCTCTAAGTGTCCCAACAAGAATCCTCAAGCAGCATTTATTTGCAAAAATTAATAAACTAATCCTATAAAACCCCGACAGTAGTTCAGAACATGGGTTGCCTCCCATGAAGCGCTATTTTTTATAGTCGTTTGCTCGACTCTCGATATGATATTTAAGGTGGCTTGAACGGGTGACGCTCAATGGTCGGTGTCCTCTCAGTGGTTGGGGCAGAAATTCTGGTTGTTGACATCGGCGATAAATGGATGGTCTCAATGACTCCCCCACTGGTGATATCCGGGGGCTTCTCTTTTGTGCTGGCGACACTCGCCACTCTCTTCAAAATTTGAACTTCGTCAACGGTGAGCGTCAGAGGATATTTCCCCTTGCTCTTCGTCCGAGCTCTCTTTCCAAGTTCGGGGGGGTTGACTGTGAGACACATTCTGGCTCAAGAACTTTCTCTCCATCCAGCCTAGTGTGCTCTTCGATTCCATCCAAGTCTTCAGGGGGTTCCTTGAACGAACTTCCCAAGCTCCTACTTCATTCACTCTTTCTTCTTCTATCTCCAGATGGTTGCATTTGGGTTCCTCGGGTGGCGACTTCATGGACAGCGCCAAGTCAAATTCCACTGTTTGATCGCCGACGTTTAAGGACAATTTCCCCTCTTTACGTCGATGAGCACATCGGCGGTTGCCATAAAAGGTGTTTCGAGGATAATCAGAGTGTGATTATCCTCGGGCATATCCATAACCATGAAATCCACCAGCACACGCACACCGCGAACATTAATTGGGAAGTCGTCGAGGACTCCCACCAGGTACTTCACTGATCTATCTGCGAGCTGCAGGGTCATCCCCGTGGGTTCCAATTCACCCATATTGATCCTTTTGTACAGCGATAGGGGCATCAAACTTACACTCGCTCCCAAATCGACAAGCGCTCTATTTATAGATACCTCCCATATGGAGCACGGGATAGAAAAACTTCCTGGGTCCTTGAGTTTCGGCGGATTTGCTCGTTGAATCAGGGCGCTACATTTCGCCGTAAGGACCACTTTTTCCTTTCTTGTCTCCTTCGTTACCAGATCCTTTAGGAATTTCGCGTACGAGGGAATAGTCTCAATCGCTTCTAGGAACGGGATCTGAAGACTTAGGTCCTTCACCATCTCGAAGAACTTGCCATACTTTTCATCAATTTTGGCCTTGGCAAACCTCTGCGAAAATGGTACTGAAGGCTTGAAAACCCTCAAGTCGTCGCCCTCATTCTTCTTCTTCTCCTCAGAATCCCCCTCCGGAGTCACGGGGCTCGATGTCAAAGCTCCATTGTTGTTCATTTCCATATTAGGTTTCTCATTGACAAATGGTTCTTCATTATCTCGCTCGGCCTCCCATGCCAGAATCTTCTTTCCACTCCTCAAAACAATGGCAGAGACATTAGCTTGACCGTGTGTCAAGGCTAGAGTTTGGCGTGGTCCCCTAGGGTTCAGCTCTGGTCGCTCCTGCAGCTGTCCTTGTGCCTTCTGGAGGTTGGTCACTTGTAACCCCAACTGGGTCACTTGGTCGGCCAAGGACTTCTGCCCAAGCTGTAGTTGTAGGGTGATCTTCTCCTGATTCGAAATGTACTGAGCTAGGATGTTCTCAATAGGAGAAACCACTCGTTGATTGTACTGTTATTATTGGGGAGAGGTTGCTGATTTCGAGGAGGGAACTGTTGATACATCTGTTGTTGAGGCGGCGGAGGCTGATATAGTTGTTGCTGATGAGGTTGCTGAAGTTGCTGGTGGGGTACCTTGTAGCTGAAATTTGGATGGTTCTGATTGTTGGGAGAATATCCAGGATTGGAACTTGTCGTCAGTGGATAGGATGCATTTCCCATAAGATTATAAAATAGGGCAGTTGCTTGATCCATGAGCGCCGAGACGTCTCCAACATCGAAGTCTCCCATCACTTCAGTTTCCACCGTCGCTACATGCTAAGGGTTAGCGTCACCGGCTCCAACCATGAACGCTGAAATCTGAGTGGAAAGCAAATCGAATTTGCTTAACAGCTTATCCACTTCCTCAACCCGATGCATTCCACCAGCTTTCGGTGTAGCACGTTCATTGCTGCACCTCTCATTGTTGGATGCCATGTTCTCCAAAATATTTTCGGCATCCACTTCATTTCTTGCCATGAAGGATCCACCCGCTGCGGCATCCATGGAGGACTTCAAGTCGTCCCTCCTTCCATTATAAAACAAGTTGATGATCTGCCAACGGGGGAGCTCGTAGTGAGAACATTTTCTCTGCATTTCCTTGTACCTCACCCACGCTTCATGCAGCGACTCATGGCTAGCCTGGGAGAAAGAGAAGATTTTGCTCCTTAGCTTCATCGTCTTCCCTAGAGGAAAGAACTTGTTCAAGAACGCGTTCGAAAGCCGCTCCCAGGTTGTGAACGTGTTGGGGTCCTTCCCCCTCAGCCATTGCTTTGCCTTGTCCCGAAGAGAGAATGAGAACAATCTTAACCGAATAGCCTCGGTTGATACGCCATTGATCTTGAACGTCTCACACTTCTCCAAAAAAGAGTCCAAGTGCTCAATCGGATTCTCCATGGGAGCTCCAGAAAATTGGTCCTGTTGGATCCAAGCCACAAGTGATGGCTTCAGCTCAAAGTTTCCGGTCATAATGGCTGAAGGTTTAATGCTGGATGTGGACCCAATAGACGACATCGAGTACTCGAGCAAAGACTTTTGAGGAGTGATATTTCCTGCCATGGCGGCAAATTCTTCTCTTCTTCTTCTCTCTGCGTTCAAATGCCTCAGGGTGGCGTTGATCTCAGGATCTAAAGAAACTAAGTCGTCAAGACTTCTCGAGTTCCTGTGCATGAAAAATCAAGATATACCGTGAAGCACGTATGTATGATGCCAAATAAAAACAAAAAATAAAAAAATAAAAAATAAGGAATAAAAATAAAAATAAAAGTGTAGAATGTGAAAATTATCACGAGGTAAGGATGTGAGCTAGTCTCAGGGATTACAGGGTCCTAAATGTAACAAGCACGTTGCCCCCCCAACGGCGCCATAAAGCTTGACCGCCCGTCCGTTTGGTACTCAAATCGGGACGGGGATACTAGGATTAGAATTTGTAAACCACAAGCGCACGGTGTCGAAGTGTGGCTTGGGTGTCGATCACAGGGAGGCGTGTGTTGTGTTTGTGAACATTCAGAATCCGGATCACCCGGTGGGTGAGCTAGCCTAATCTCTTGTTGGATGTCACGATGGTAAACTAATGAAAAAGGTGTAAGAGATAAAAAAAGCAACCTAGAATTTTGGCTTCCGCCCTATCATGAGTTCTCAATATTACGACCTAAGGATAAGGATGTGATCGGATTCTGGGGTTTAGCAGTGAGACGTTGCCTCTAAAAGTGATACCTAGCGTCCCATGGGACCGATATTCCGGTCGATGCCCAGGATGATACGCTAGGTCTACCGGGGTTCGGACGGTGGGCATTCTCATGTCCAACACCGTCCGACTCCGGGAGCACTAAGCTTGCAACGATCACTCCCGACATTTCTTCCAAGTCGTTCCCACACGCGAGGAATCAATGTCTACGCTAGGGGGTGAGCTGTGGCTAGAGAATCAAACTCCCATTTTATTTTCCCTTGGTCCGACGGTCAAAGGCAGTCTTTCTCCCACCAGAGACAATAAAACGCCCCGCGTAACCATCTAATTCCATATATCCTATCGAATCCCTAATCCTATGGCCGTTCTAGGGAGAACCCCTGAAGGGGCTTCCACCAATGTCCCAGATTTAAGAACTACTTACTAATCATGGCATAAGATGCAACAAAACAGATTATAGCCATCAAAATGGAAATCAAGCAATAGATTACTGTAGCAAATAGAAGTATAAACGTAATATTAAAATATAAGAACGATCAAGAAACTTACAAATAGAAATAAATTCAGAGCAGCCAAAATCCCTAAAAACAGCTTAAGAAAATGGGGATTTCATTTTCTGGGAAAACCTAGCTCTATTTATACATTTTGGCAAGATGCCAGGGAATATTCCCACTAAAAGACAAAAATAAACGTTCACCCGATCGGTTGAAACTTCACCCGAGGGAAGTTAGGGCTTCAGCTTCTGATAAATTTCTCCCGATCGTTGGACCGATCGGGTGAGTCTTCGGGTTCTCGAGCTTGGGAAGCAGCTGCTACAAGTGAGCCGATCGATTGACAAGTCAACCGATCGGGTAGACTTTGGCTCTCAAAACAACGCACTGTGTCACATCCACCCGATCACTGAATCGATCGGGTGGGGCTGCCTCTTCCTCGGGACTGATACGGCCGCACGAACTGATCGGGTGGAACTGTCAACCCGATCGGTTGAGAGCTGATACATGGTTTATCTTGACGATTAGCTCTCAGGGTCTCGTGCGACACCTCCCGTTGCTCCGGGGACTCATGACGTTGGCCTTGTATGTTCCCTGCACCAGCAATATCCTGTAAAAGCACACAAACACAACGAAAGTAAAAAAGGAACTAAAAACACAAAGGAACGGACTCGAAACAACAAAAAACAACGGGAAATTACGGAGAAGACGTGCATGAATATATAAAATATAAACGCACGTCAGGCTTCGGTTGCGTAGAGGGAGGAGGTCTTCGGTAAAGGGGCTTGGTCGGCAGTGATGGCCGACGGCGGCCTCATGGGAGAGGGCCAAGGGGTTGCCGTGAAGTATCTTGGGTTGATGGCGGCTGCCTAGGGCTTTGCGTGAGTTGAAATGAGAAAGGATTTTGTTTGCTACCTAAGGTAGAAAAGGAGTAGATATATGGGTGATTGGAGAGAGGGTGTGTTAGAGGGGGAGAGTAGAATTAAGGTGAAGATAGCTAGGAAAATGACATGTGAAACCTAGTGTTCCTAGGTGATTAGGTTAACTAGATTTAATTAGGGTTTGTTTAGGGATTAGCTAGGGTTAACTAAAGATTAAAGAGGATTAGTGTGAAAGGAGAGTCTAACGATGTCCGATAAATACAAGAAAAATATCGGGACGACCGTGTCGACGAGAGGGTCGAGACTAAGATGATCGGTCAGGAGCTAGGTCAATAAGAAACGGAACTAAAAATAAAAAAGATCAGACGAAGTCTAAAGTTACGACACCCCTTCAAACAAACCTGATTTGTGGGAGAACGACCTGTGAAATGACGTTCACAAATAATTCCACAATAAGTACTCTCTGCGAGGGTCACAACGACATATCACATCGTACGTTTGGGATACAAGAATAGGCAACTAAAAATATGCGTACAAAAGGAAAGTACGCGCATAAAAACGTACGATCGAAAAGCGACCGTGACATAAGCTTTCCTCTCTGACCAAAACGAATCAATCCTCGGTTGGACGAGATCTTCAGAAAAACATGATCACCTGGCTGAAACTCCAATTGTCGACTTTTTACATCTGTCCAATGCTTGTACCTGTCCTGGGCCTGCTGCTGCTTCTATCTAATGGTCCACACCACATCCACGGATTCTGTGATTAGCTCCAGACCAACCAACTCTCAATCTCTTACATCATCCCAGCTCAAGGGGGATCGGCACTTCCTCCCATACAGTGCCGCAAAAGGCTCCATGCCAATGCTAGACTGGTAGCTATTGTTGTATGCAAACTCCACCAAATGGAGATGGTCTTTCCATGATCCTTTGAAGTCCAGCATACATGCCTGCAGCATGTCTTCAAGTATCTATATAGTACGCTCTGACTGACCATCTGTCTGCGGATGGTAAGTTGTACTAAAGCTCAAGTGGGATTCCAAGCTCTCCTGAAGGCTCCTCCAGAAATGAGTTGTGAACCTGGTGTCTCTGACAATGCTAATAGGAACTCCATACAGATTCACAATCTCATCCATGTACTTCTTGGCCAACACTTCTGTAGACTGGCCTACTCTGAAAGGAATGAAGTGTGTTGTCTTGGTCAATCGATCTACGATCACCCAGACAG
This sequence comes from Scilla litardierei, assembly GCA_030789695.1. Classification (NCBI taxonomy): domain Eukaryota; kingdom Viridiplantae; phylum Streptophyta; class Magnoliopsida; order Asparagales; family Asparagaceae; genus Scilla; species Scilla litardierei. The sequence goes on along the minus strand of JAULAV010002610.1, from coordinate 11,733 downwards.
CGTCATTCTACTTCGTGCTCTTGGGTAGTCCAGTCACGAAGTACATCGTGATGTGCTGCCACTTCCACTCCGGTATGGGTAATGGCTGTAATAGGCTGGCAGTCCTCTGATGTTCAGCCTTCACATGTTGGTACACAATACACTTTGCCACGCTCCGTGCGATGCTTCTCTTTGCCATACCACCAGTAATGTTGTCACAGATCCTGATACATCTGGGTACCTCCAGGATGTATAGAGTATGGAGCAAGCTTCCTCTAACTGCTCCTCTCTGATGGCGCTAGACGGTACATAGATCTGATCCTCAAACCTCAAGGATCCATCAGTGTGAATCGTAAACTCTGGCATCTGGCCTGCTATTACCAGGTCTTTGATCTTCCGCAGCTTCTCATCGTCCATCTGAGCAATCTTGATCCTCTCCGGCAATATCGGACTGGATGTGTATGCCCATCAAAGATGCAGCCATCCCTGGTAAAATCACATATATACCCATGTCCTGGATCTCTTTCTACAACCTCTACTGAGTCGTAAGCATCATCACCATTGGGAGATGACTCAGTGCATCAGGTACGACATTGACCTTCCCAGGATGGTACTGAAGGTCAATATCATAATCACCATGAGCTCGACCCATCGTCTCTGACGCGTATTGAGCTCCTTCTGAGTGAAGAGATACTTCAGACTCTTATGATCCGAGAACACCTTCACGTGCTCCCCCAATAAGAAGTACCTCCAAATCTTCAATGCAAAACTTAATGCCGCCAACTCAAGATCTTGAGTGTGGTAGTTCTTCCCATGGATCTTCAACTGCCTGGATGCATATGCTACGACTCGACCGTACTGATGTAGCATGCATCCAAGTCCTTTGCCAGATGCATCACAAAAGACTTCGAATCCTCCTGATCGGTCTGGAATGATCAAAATGGGTGCAGTCATCAACCTCTTCTTTAGTTCCTGGAAAGCATCCTCACATACTTTCAACCAAACAAACACCACATCCTTTCTCGTCAATTGCGTCATGGCTCCCGCGATCTTTGAGAAGTCTTTGATGAACCTACGGTAGTAGCCAGCTAGTCCCAAGAAGCTTCGAATCTCGGTCACCGTTCGGGAGACTGGCCAGTTTTGAACAACTGCTACTTTTTTTAGGATCGACAGCGTGGCCTAGGAATGCCATGTGGCCTAGGAATGCCACCTCATTCAGCCAAAACTTGCACTTACTAAGTTCGGCATAAAGCTGGTGTCTCCTCAGGGTCTCGATAACCTTCCTGAGATGTTCTACATGCGCCACTACGTTCTTCGAGTAGATGAGAATGTCGTCGATGTAGATGATTGCGCCCGGATATACACCCGGAAAACGACTGTAGTCTTACCGCAAGCGCACGGTGAAGTGGCAAGTAGGTATCGTACACAGGGAGGACAATTGACAGTACTCTATCTTAATCACCTAGCTATCGGTGGTAGAATGGAATGGTTTCGGGAATGTTGTCACAGTCGTTCAATTAAAAAATGGAATTTTATATAATAAAAGCGTCTAGGGCCAGGGAATCCCCACTACGGATCGTTATTTATCCTTGTGGATCGTGAATCTCAATGTTGCAAGGCTTGAATTGAGGTGAACTAGTCGTAACTGAATATATAACCAAGCTCACGCTCTCGCGCCATTGCCAGTCTATAGCAACTTAGATTAGGACCCACTCTCGTGTAAACCCTAACCTAAGCCACTAGCATGAAGATCGACATCATCGTCCAATCGTACCTCGAGCCCACTCTCGTGCAAACTCGAGCTACGATCTAGGTTATGATAGTTCATATTCGTCCAATCTCTTGCAAACGAATATGAGTATATATTTATAATAAAAATCCTAGCTTTGGTCCAATCTCTTGCAAACCAAGTCTAGAGAATCTCGATTATAAACCTAAATCGAATATCTAGGCCTTTCCATCGATTGTAATCCAATCTCTTACAAACCCCAATCAATGGAAATTCTTAGCTACTCATAGTAAACCAATCACAACCTAACCCCTCTAGCATCCTAGCAACAATTCGATTCATTCATCACAATTCTAAGATCGGATCCATATGGTTCATCCCCATGCCCTAGAAGCAATTAATCGTAGCAATCACAAAAATAACGAATAAAAACACAAATCAATTCATGGTTGAGAGAAAGCAATTCACTAAAACTAGAATTTTTGATAGAACGAACAAACTAAATTGCGAGTCTTTGATCTCCAGCTGAGAATTACAATTAGAATAGCCATCAAAATTAATGTTTCGTCTCTCCTAAAACTAGGAATAAAACTAGCCTTAAATACAAGTCAAAGTCGTCCAGAAAATCCTGACAGATCTGCCCCTGTCGCAGCCCAGAACCCTAATTCGCGATACAGTCGGACTGCGCTACTCGACCGAGTGACGGACCCAAAGAAAAAACAGAGAAGTTGGGGTTTCGGGGGTCTGTCACCCTGTGCTACTCAGACGAGTGGACTTTCTTACTCGGCCGAGTGCGCTTTCTTGCTCGGCCGAGTGAGCCTTCTCCAAATTTCAGTAAGTCGGCTGAGTTCTCAGGAGAAAAACCCTGTCGTACTCGGGCGAGTGGATTTCTTCACTCGGCCAAGTGAGATATTTCACTCACCCGAGTGGACTTTGACTCAACGTGCTCATGTATCTGTTGTACTCAGTCGAGCACGTTCCTTCACTCGGTCGAGTGAGCAGTCTGCTCGGTCGAGTGAGCAGTCTGCTCAGCCGAGTGGGCTGTTTCTGGGGTTCTTTCTTCTCCTCCTCGCCTCCTCGTCGATTCTATCGAATTCCTTCTTCTTCCCCTCATCCTCTAGCGCTATTGGCCCCTTGATAAGGTCATAGGCGATGCTCCAGCGTGCGTAAAAGTCTCTTGATCTTGTTTATGCTCAAGATCGCTCCACATTTCCTGAAATCCGACAAAAACAAGAAATAGTGAAAAGCAACGCAATATCGTCGAATAATCGTGAAAAACGCAATATGGGCGATCGAAATAACATGCAAACATGCAGAAAAAAGGTGTAAAATAAGGAGCGATCAGTAGACTACTACGAACTTATCCCAGTATTCATACAATACTTGGTTCATGAGACTCATAAATACCACGGGTGCATTGGTCACACCAAACGACATTATTAAGTACTCATAATGTCCGTATCTGGTTCTGAATGCAGTCTTGGGAACATCTTCGTCTTTCACCTTCACTTGATGGTACCATGTCCTCAAATCCAGCTTCGAATAGACGCTCGACCCACCGAGTTGGTCGAAAAGATCGTCGATGTGTGGTAGAGGGTACTTGTTCTTCACGGTGACTTTGTTCAGCTTGCGGTAGTCAACGCATGTACGTAGGGATCTGTGTTTCTTCTTCACCAGCAATATAGTAGATCCCCAGGGAGATACACTGGGTCGTATCCATCCCTTCTTCAGTAGCTTAGATGGTGCTGAACGATATGGTCCCTTGGACATCGGCTGGGCTCCTGGCATTAGTTCGATGGCAAATTTGAGGATGCGATTCGGAGATAAACCTGTAAGGTCGTCTGGAAACACATCCATGAACTCTCGAACCACCTCTGGTATATCAGGGCTCATCTTCCATTGCTGCTGCTAATGCTTCGGTCGACCTGGCTTTGTACGTTACCGGACCTATAGATCTGCTCCCACTAATGAACTCGAACGTTGGATGTCAGGAATATCGAAGGCTACCCTCCATCGACAACAGTCGATGGTGGCATGGAAAGTTTCCAACCAATCCATCCCGAATACAGCATCAAAGTTCGGGATAACTATCATCATGAAGTCAGTGAATAATGCTCACCCACAAATCACCACGAGGCAATAAGGATACCCACTGGTCGCCTTTATCACTCCGCCACCCGTGTTGACGTTCCAACCGATAGTTAAAGTTTTGACAGGAACGGTGTGGATGCGAACGAATCGACCCGCCAGAAAGCAGTGTGATGCTTCCGAGTCGAACAATGAGAGGGCAGGTTTCCCAGCTACTAGTACGACACCTAGGTTACAAACACTACTCTAAGCAACCAATGCTAATGAAATAAATGATGCACTAACTATGCTAGAAATATACATGTGATCACTAGACCGGTAGCTGATGTGTCCATATTTTTCATGTTTTTACCGCATCATTTCATCTCATCTCATCTCATATTCGCCTCCGAAATCCATATTTTTATATATTAATGCGCTCTTAATGCCATATTCTAGTTTTTGCATAGATTTGTGGATTTTCAGGGATTTTGGAGCGAATTGGAGCAGATTCAGGACATGGACACATCTAGCACGTTCAGGGCGTCATTGGAGAGGCTCCATGGGAGTCCGCTGCAGTTTAGAAGAAGATCAGACGAGAGGAGGAGAAGCAAGCGAGAGAAATCTAGAAAAAAGCCCTCAGCCATCCAGTTTCCCAGGTGACTCGGGCCGAGTAGCTTACAGCTACTCAACCGAGCTGACACGCAGTTACAGCATGAAGCGGATACGAGGTTACTCGGTCGAGTAGCTAGACGACTCGACCCGAGTTGACACCCACTGCTACTCGACCGAGTAGCCCACATCAGAGGTAAGCAAGCAGCAGCGCGGCCAGTGAAGTGACTCGACCGAGCAGCCACCTGCTCGGTCGAGTAGCTGACACGCCCAAATGATATATGGGCCCAACTTTCCAGATTTCTGAGAATGATTTGTGGGGTCCCTCTCCCTTGTATAAAAATGATTTTTCTTTAATTTTTTAGACACCAAGTGTTTTAGGGAGAGTTTTTAGTTTAAGCTTGAGATTTGAATCTAGGTTTTGATATTGGAGAAAAGACTTGATCTTTATTGCGTTTACTGGCTTGGAAATTATTGGATTTTAATTCTCTGTGATTTTTTATCGATCTACATCGCCGTTGGTACGTATTTCACTCTTTTATATGTTTTTGATTGCTATTATGAATTTCATGCTAAAAATGCAACCTCTCTTTATTTCCCCCACCATGCGTGAGTAGTTCTATCTAGGACTAATGTATTAGCCCTAGGATTTTAGGAAAATGATGCGAAGCTAGGATTTTAGGTTGCATTGGACATAAAAAGGGGAGTATTTTGGTCGATCTAGCAAAATCCCCAGGAAAACTCGTACTGAGATCATGCCCACGGTCTGTGGAATCGATTAGCTTAAGGAGTATCTTATGGATTTAATTAGGGAGTTAGTGGATTCAACCGAGACTCGTAACCATTCCCGGCTCGTGCCTTGATGGGATCCACCGACGAACTATACCACTAATTGACGGCTACCGCCATTGCGTCAATAAGAGCCACCAAAATGCCTCGAAGCTCTGACCCACGAGAGTGGTATGAGTTGAGAGTATTCGAGCCACGAGAGTGGTGAGATTATTGTAGATCCTTAATGCACATACCGTATGCATCTATCGCGTGAGCGGGGTGAATACGGTATGTTAGATGCATGATGCCTTGACGCATGAATTCACTTCCTAGATGCTACAATACCCAATAAAACCAATGCAACGTAGAGGTCCTAACCTAGCATCGACCTCCGACGGTCCTAGCGGTGAGTCATAATGCCCTAGTCCTTTTATTTTGATCAAACAATACAAACCAAACAATCATTCAAACCAACTGCTACCTCCTTCTGAGAATTATAAATAACCTGATATTAATACACCGCTACTTTCCCGGTGGGATCGATATCTTTTATACTATAACTTGACACCATCCGCTTGCGTTCGTGAGCCTGGAACTGTTACTTGGGAACCATTCAGTGTCTGGCATTAGTGACACTACCAGGTGGCTTTTAGGTGTTAGTTCCGGATGCATCAAGTTTTTGGCGCCATTGCCAGGGAATGTACGGTGTTACTTAGGCTATTTTTATTTTTGAAGAAATTGTTAGCAAATCTTACCATATCTTGTCTTTTCATCCTTTTATTCTCTTTTATTACTTTCCTACTCACGGTATTCTTCTGAGTTATTTTTGTTGTGCATGATTACTCGCCTCAAAAGCATTGACAAGGAATTACTTTTTGATCCCGAGATCGAAAAAACCGCACAAACACTCAGAGCTTTGGCAAGGGGTCAGACATCTTCTGATCCAAGGCAGAGCGTACCACCACTCCACCTCGTATTGGGTCCATCCGGGAACATATGAAACCAAGCTATGGGAGCACTTCTTCTATTTTGAGGCCGCAACTGGCAGCGGGTATCTTTGAACTGAAAACCGAGTTAATTAATCTGATGCAGCAGGATCCCTTCCATGGGCATCCACACGAGAACCCGAATCATCATATTGATTCTTTCTTGGCGAAGTGCGACACGTTCAAGGTGAAGGATGTAAGCGCCGATGCCATAAAGGTTAGGCTCTTCCCGTTTACTTTGAGGGACAATGCCTCATACTGGTTGTGCGCCCATCCGGCCAACCACTTCACCACTTGGGAGAAACTGGCTCTAACATTCGTGGATAAATTTTACCCACAGTCCAAAACGACGAGGATTCGAGGTGCCATCTCCAACTTCAAGAAATTGCCTCAAGAGTCCCTTTATGAAGCTTGGGAGAGGTTTAAGGATCTCTAGCGCCAGTGTCCACATCACAAAATCCTGGGTTGGGATCTAGTCCAGAGTTTCTACAACAGTCTCCAGCCGAGCACAAAAATGATCATAGATGCCGCCGCACAAGGTGCCCTTTTGGATAAGTCGCCTGAAGAAGCTATATCTCTACATGAGCACATGGCTGCAAACAACCAACAATGGCACGAGGAGCACACCATCATTAAGAATCCCGATGTAAAAGTTGTTAGTCATCTTGATACTCACATTGAAACTCTTTGTAAGCAGGTAGCAAGAATCAAACAACGGTTGGATGTTATTCCAACCACCTCTAGCGCTCCGGCCTATTCTACCCATAAAGAGTATCCAGAGAAAGGCCATGTCCCTCACGAGGGGTCATATGATGGAGCTGACATGCCACTTGAGCAGGCACATTTTGTGCAAGGATATGGACGGCACCAATGGCAGCATTCAGCAGCAAGGAATCACTCCGGTCTTTCTTACAGGAATCCAAATGGAGGTTGCAACCTCCACGGTTCCAGAGGCTGCCTCAACCACCTCCCCAACAACAAGGGCCGTAACAACAAAATGGGTTTATGCCATCTGGGCCATATCGACCGCTGGAGTACTTCAATCGCCCCCCTCCACAGCAATATGCACCGGCACCACCAAGGCCCAACTTATCTGAGATAACTCATAATAAGTTTTCATCCCGAAAGATAACTCATGATTAGTTTTTTTAATCCCTTATTTTAGCAACTAGTTTCATAGCAGTATTTTGTAACCCTAAACGGAGTCTTTCTTAGGAAGGGAACATTCATTTTGAGGAAAAAACGGGTTCACTCTACCCTTTTTTACCTTTCAAAATAGATTAACTAATCTAAAGAAAAACAAAAAAGGAATTCCATTGAAAGGCATTTTTATTGACCAATCAGAACTACCACCCAGGACCTATAATTGTCTCAAAAGGTCCAATAAACATACAGTATTGGACCTTTTGAGTAAGAGTCAAGAAGATCGTATGAGAATTGAATATTTTCGCATAGAAGATGTAAATTAAAAAGATATTGGACACTCTACAAAAGCATTTCCCAATTAATTTACCTAAGAATAAGTTTTCATTTTAAATTTATTAGAATTATTTCATATTCTTTTTATAAAGAAAAAACCTCATTTTTTATCTTCAGCACGTGATACATATTTAATTTTCGTGGAATAGATCATAATAAAATTCATGTATCTAGGGAGGATTCACTTTAGAAGCGACTATTTGATCACTCCATATTTTACACCTTTTTTCTACATGTTTGCATGCCATTTTGATCGCTCAAATCGTGTTTTTCGCGTTTATTCGACAATATTGCGATGCTTTTCACGATTTGTTGTTTTTGTCGTATTTCAGGAGATTTGGAGCGATTTGGAGTGATTCTGAGATGCACCTACTCCGGAGTGTCACCGACGACTCTCTTGGGGGGTATTTTGCTGTTGGAGAGGAGTGGAAGGAGAAAGAACTCCGTAGGAGCGACGAGGAGGAGAAACAGAGAAGATTGGGCATTTACAGCATGCCACTCGGCCGAGTGGAGCACTCACTCGGCCGAGCAAGAAGACCACTCGGCCGACCCGACCGGACACGCTCCAACAGAAGGAATTGGGCATGCACTCGGCCGAGGGACGATATCCCACTCGGCCGAGTATGAAGATCGCATTGCCCGAGTGGCATGGAAAATCCACCATCAAAAAAGGCCGACTTACTGGAAATGTACAGGCTTTTGACGGTTCCGACTCGGCCGAGCAAGAAATGCCCCCTGGCCGAGTAAGTAAAGCCACTCGGCCGAGTCACCTCCGAAGATAGACCCCCCAAGACCCCCGACTTACTGGAATTTTACAGGGTCTGTCACTCGGTCGAGTAGAGAAGCCCACTCGACCGAGTAGAGAAGTCCGCTCGGCCGAGTGATGCCGAGGACACGCAACGCCCAGATTTTCAGATAGCCTCCCACTCTTTTGAAATCTACTATCATTCCAGCAATAAAAGTATTTTTCTCATATTTTTTATGGATAGTAGACTTCATGACGGTTCCAACGCCGCCAAGAACGCGCCAATCGGAGGTTGGATGAAATCTAGAGAATTTCTGCAAGTTAACGCTGCAGTGCTGGAATTTCCACTCGGCCGGGTCACATGTTCCATTCGGCCGAGTCGGCGGCGGGCCCAGATTTTAAGTTGCGGTTTGGGCTGTTTTGGTCACGAATTTTAGGGGTTTTCTAGGGTTTTCTTGCTAGGGTTTTGAGGGATATTTAAGGGGGTTTGTAGCCGTCATTGAGGGAGGATCCCCCATGTTTTCTTGGGTTCCCATGATGTTTTATTAGTGATTCTTTTAGAGGTTAGGCCATGCCCTAGGCCCCCTCTTGGATCTAAAAGCTTGTATTTGGATTGAAGATCTTCATCAAAGCTAAGTATTTTGTTCTTGTAATTTGAATCTTTGTTTTTCTATCTTTTTGTATGCAAGCAATGATTTTTATTGATTCTCATATCTTTATTGCTATGCTTGAGTAGATTTGTTGTTCTAGGGCATGGGGATGAACCCTATGGATCTAATTTCAGATTTGTGATGAATGAATCTCTAAATTGCTAGAATTTCTAGGAGGTTAGGTTGTGATCGATTTACTACGGATAGCTAGGGATTTCCATCGATTTGGGATTTGCAAGAGATTAGATTCTAATCGATGGGAAGGCCTAGGTATTCGATTTAGATTTACAATTGGATTTCTCTAGATTTGGTTTGCAAGAGATTGGACTAAAGCTAGGATTTTTAATTGTAAATCTATACCAATATTCGTTTGCAAGAGATTGGACGAATACGAACTATCACAACCTAGATCGTGACTCGAGTTTGCACGAGAGTGGGCTCGAGAAGCGATTGGACAATGATGTCGATCCTAATGCTAGTGGTTTAGGCTAGGGTTTGCAAGAGATTGGGCCCTATCCTAGGTTGCTATAGACCGACAATAGCGCGAGAGCGTGAGCTTGGTTCTCTATTCAGTTACGACTAGTTCACCTCAACACAAGTCTAGTAATATTGAGATTCACTATTTACAATGATGTATGACGAACCGTAGTGGGGATTCCCTAGCTCTAGACTCTTTTATTATCTTATATTTGAATCGATACTTATCCGACTTCTATATCTCCGAAACCGACATCCATTACCATTGCCATTACATCATACCATAGCCATCTCCACCAATAAAACCTTCGTAGTCAAACCAACCTAGGATAGATTGGAACCAACACCACCTCCTCGTGTTCGATACCCGCTCGCCACTAGACCGTGCGCTTGCGGTAAAAATACAATCGTTCTCCGGACGTGTATCCGGGGCGCGATCACTATTCCCTATATACCTATATTACACCACAGTATTTCGCAGTTGAATCGATTTAAAAAAGACCTAAAGTCAGAGATTTATCAATAGGCAATGTTGCTCCAATACCTAACCAAAGAGCTACTACAGTACCAATCAAAAATACTGTTGTAGCTACTGGACGACGAAATGGATTTTGGAATTTATTAACATTCTCCAAAGCCCAAGCTCATGGCATTGTTGATCTTGTAGCTGTCGAAAATGAAAATACTGGGGATTTCGTGTAAATACATGATTCCGTTTCAAACCATAATTCGAATTTTCCGTGATTTAATGTTGAATGGAAATAAGTCATAATCATCAATCATCAGGTTAAGGTCGATCTAAACCAACCTATTTTATTATATATGTATGATATGCCGACAATTAAACAACTTATTAAAAACATTAGACAGCCAATAAGAAATATCATGAAACCCCCTGCGCTTCGAGGATGTCCTCAGCGTCAGGGAACATGTGATAGGGTGTATGTGCGACTCGTTTAGATCATGAGTTCGAACAAATGATAACTTTTCTAGTATCGATCACTAGTACCAATGAATAGGATAGATATGGTGGAAAAGCCAGTTACTATCGAAAAATAAAGATCTATCATGTGCTTATATTTTTGTGTATGAAACTGAAATTTATGGTTTCCATTGGTGCAAATCCAATCACCTCAATTTGAGATGAAAATCAATTCCTCATTGGTAGCAACTAGTTATCCATTAAGCAGAGGAAATAGTACTATAAGAAGTAAAAAGGTTATGTTTCTATTTTTGAAAGAATGGACTAACAAGGTCAGCTACAGCCAACTTTCATAATTAAATGCCGTCACTGTATGGATAGCTTTTTTTGTGAAAAGAGCAATTACTGTATAATTGATTAGTAGAGCCAAAGAGATTGAACTATACAAGTTCACAAAGCCATTTGATTAAATGAAAGAAGAGGCTTCGGTGTATAGAGAGGACCTCGCCGTTTATGAAGTAACCATAGAAACGATGGAACCCGCTATTTTTTTCTTTTATTTATTTAATATTGCTAGAATTTCTTATTTCCAGGTAACTGGACTGGTGTTCTTTTAATGGGCTATTTTTGCATTTCTCCAAAAATACTGATTTGAAACTACTTATTAGCAGATTAATAGATCATTTCAGAATGGCATATACATCACATATCATGGATCAAGTGAAGACTTTGGGTTTCCAGCACGCCACTGCTACATCTATTTCATTAGGGATTGATGATCTTTTAACAATACCTTCTAAGGGGTGGTTAGTCCAAGATGCTGAACAAAAAAGTTTTATTTTGGAAAAAAACACCATCATTATGGGAATGTACACGCGGTAGAAAAATTACGTCAATCCATTGAGATATGGTATGCCATAAGTGAATATTTATTGAACATTTAGTCATTTTTAGTTAATGCATTTGACGTGAATTGGTTAACCAAATTCCAATTGAAATGAAATTTTTCGGAGGAATCAATGAAAATCTTTAGGAGGAATCAATGAAACTGCATCAATTCAAATCATGGATCTTCGAATTGAGAGAGATATTTCACTCAGCGATGGAACCCTGCTTATTTCTTTTTTGAGGATTGACGAATCAAATGATATTTCTGTTCCAATTTCTGCCGCTTCTTCTCCCTCTGAATCAAACATTTTCTTGCCATAATGTTCGGTTCCTATTATTATCAATGATATAATTCAGATTCGAAGTATTTGAAGTACAAAGATATGAAGCCGATGTAATATGGCAATGAGATGAATGTAACTATCGAG
>JAULAV010002609.1:0-63096 GCA_030789695.1 Scilla litardierei | reverse complement strand
CGTTTGTTTCTATGTTAATTCTTAGTAATGGAAATGGGTCAGCAAGAGCAGTCATAATTTCTTCTTGCATTGCATCTTATTTTCTGTTTCTTGATCAGCAGAACAATTTTCGAGCAAGTGATTGCTGCTGGGTGGAAAATAAAATAAATCGCCCAAGAAGAAGAAGAAGAAGCCAATTAAGATGGCTCAGCAAGATGACAACAATGGAACTCCTCCTTCGGATCGCCCAGATGACGTTTGTATTACTAGCTACCTCTCTTGTTGTTTTCTTGCATGCATGCATGCATGCTTTAATCCAGGATCAGTGAGTTCTTGCGTGTGTTTGTTTTTCTTGCATGAATGAATCAATTAAAGATTAATATTCTTGCATCATGCGTTCATCTATATACAGGGCCTCGGCTGCCACATCCGCTTGACCGCCGCTTGTGCCGCTCGGGTCTCTCAACTCACCCGAATGCTTGGGCACAAAACCGACGGCGAGACCATCCGGTGGCTTCTCCAGGAAGCTGAGCCGTCAATTGTGGCCGCGACTGGGACCGGATCGATGCCGGCGATTGCCTCGACCGTCGCGACTCTAAAGCTCACGACCGAAGGGCCCTCGCCCTCGTTTGGTTCCGGTCCGTTTCGGTTCTCAAGATTCAATGCCCGCAAAAGTAAAGATCCGAGGAAAGCTAGTAGACCCGAACCTGCACCAACAAAGAGAATCAAGCCTCATGGTAAAGACCAAGATTGTCCATCAGCAGTTCTTAACGTCACTGGTGCTGGCGTTAATTCACCAAGCGAAGCAATTAGATCGGAGCCACCTCAAAAGAGGACCAAGCGATCAGCTATTGATGCAACTGTTAAACTCAGTCCCTCCTCGTCTTCGATCTCAATCGCAGGGGGGCCATCAGCTAGCATTATTAGTTCAGCTGTCGAGCCCTACTCGTCTTCGATCTCAGTTTTACTTTTCCCCGCGTCGTCTTCGATCTCAATTGCAGGAGGCCCGTCAGCTAGTACTCTTAATACAGCAGGTGCCCATATTCATCACAATCACGAAAGAGATCAGGAAGAAGATCAAGAAGAAGCTACCGACGGCCCCACCGGTTGTTGATCGGAGGAACTCGCATGACGATGAGAAGAATCAGTGTTCACGTACGAAAGTTTGAACTGGTTGTTGGTTTCAATTGTGTACAGTTTCTCATCTTGTGCTCTTTGAATGGTTGCTAACAGTGCGCACGTTGTTCTACCGATTCGAATCAGAAATAGACTGGTCACTTCAGAAATTGACTTGCAATGCAATGGAAATAGTAATTGTTTTTTAAATCTCGGTGCTCAGTTACACGTTATAATTCCATTTTAACACTGGCTTGTGTGATTCTATATTTCGAATATACTGATTAAAGTAGCAACTTGGAGAAATTTAAAACGAAATTTGATTCTAATTATACCGGGTCAGTTAATTTCAAACAGTGTCTCTTAATTATGGACTTTTCTTCTATATTCATTTTGTTCAAGAAACTTGGTGGTTCTGGGATCCATTTTCCATGTTATGGGAATAATTGTTTAATGGTATGCATATTGTGTTGCGGAAAGATCCTCCGCCGAATTAGCAAACCCTATGACTAGGTAGAAAGTGGGGCTCACAAAAATGGATCAACACAACAACAAACAATCTCATCCTAAACGGATCTGACGGGAGCAAAGAATCAAACGAAGTATGCATACACTCACAAGAGCGGAAAGTAAATGAGGCACAAACTTTATCCTTGTTCCGTCAAAGACTTGACCAATTCTAGCATCCGAGACGAGTCCACTATCTGAGCAGGAATCCCAAGCTTTCACGACTTCTTCTTTACCCTCTAGTGAGTAATAACTTGGTGAAAACACCAAGCCCTCACTCTCAAACTCTCTCTGAAGAAGTAACGAGAAAATAAGAAACGCTAAGACTCAAGAAATCCCAAAAGCCCTATTCTTTCTCTTATATAGTTCTAATCTTTTCTAATATCTCTTCAAAGCCCACATTCAATTCTCAATTACTCTTGCTTTCAAAGTTCTTTAAAGCTCTGACCTAACATCCCTCAAGCAGCTCTTTTACAAAGCCCCTAAGAGACGCAAACATCGTGGCCATTGGATTGTCACAGTTCGGGCTTAGAGAAAACAAAGCAACCGTCTGTCAAAAGTCTGGAGTTTTCCTTCCAGACGTATGGCCTCCAGTCAGACGTTTAGAGGATGAACTATATACGTCTGAAAAAAATTAAACAAACAAGCAAGTATTTCTATAAGGTGGAAAATAATTACTAGAGCTATCACTCTAACGTCGGATGAAGAACACTTAGATGTTTAACTAATGGTCGAGCATCTAATCTAGAAATCCAGATGTCTGACGGCTTTCTTGGCTGACACGTCTGATACGTCAAACGTTTGGGACTTCTTCATCAGACGTCTAACAGTCCCGTGAGGCTGGAGATTGCATAGGCTATTAGATGTCTAATGCATATGCATCAGACGTCAAATCCTAGTTTTCCTTCATGGACTGAATTTTGCAGCAGAAATTTAACACTCTACCCTGCTGCAAACATCCACCAACTTCTTTAGTACCCCATCGGCACCGCCAGCAGCTCTATCCTGATAAGAACACCTCGGCCACTCCACGGGCCTCCTTGTCATCTCAAAAATCGTGCCCTCCGGTGCAAGTATTGAGCTTGACAGGAGGAATGACTTTAGTAACATATCTATATGAGTTTCCTCAACCAGAACATCCTGAAGTGCAATCACTTACCTTTCCCCTTCGAGAAAGCAATCTCGATCTTCAATGTGCTTCGTTCTCGAACTGTAGTCTTTATGCTTGGCAAGATGTATGGCGCTCTGGCTATCGCTGAACACCGTTGACAAAATCTGCGACATGCCCAAATCCTTTAGCAGACTCCTGAGGTACTTCGCATCCTTTATAGCTAGCTTCCACTGCGACAATCAGCTCAGCCTCTGTGGTTGACAACGTAGCCATCGATTGTAAAACAGATCTCCACGACACCGCAGAAGTGTCCAATCTAAACACATATCTGTGGCAAATCGTCGTCTGTCTCTGTCCCAGCATAATCTGAGTCACAGAAACCGGTGAGCACCACTCCATCTCCTCTGCCAAAATGCAGACCAACACCAATTCCACTTGACGGCCTATCAAAGCGCCTTCCCGAGGTTTGCCATATATCTGCTCACAACTCTGACAACTTATGTAATATCTGGATGCTTGCAAACCATCACGTACATGAGACTCTTGAATGCACTAGCATACGACACTTGATACATCTGTTTCTTCTCATTATCGATGCTCGATAACTACAAGACTGAAAGCTGAAAATGAGATCCAAGGGGTGTCGAGACAGGGTTTCCACTTTCCATCCCATAACGGATGAGAACTTTTGAATATACCCTTTCTGGCACAACTAATTGAGCTCACACTTCTTCTTATCCCAGGTAATCTCCACGCCTGGGATCTTCCTCGCCGGGCCCCAGTCCTTCATGTCGAAATCTCTACCCTGCTCCAGCTTTAGCTTATTGAACTCAGACATGTTGTAGGAAGCAATCAACATGTCGTCCACATATAGTAATAGGTAGACGCAGGAGCCATCATCTAATGTACGCACATAGACACATTGATCGAATAAGCTCCGATCATATCCTATCCACAAACCTGAAGATATCAAATCTCTTGTACCACTGTCTTGGCGACTGCTTTAGCATGTACATAGATTTCTTCAATTTGCAGATAAGCTCTCCTTACATACCGTCACGAAGCCCTCTAGTTGGTGCAATGTATATATCTTCATCTAAATCCTCATGTAGAAATGTATTTTTGACATCAAGTTGCTCTAACTCTATGTCCTTAGGAGTGACTAGTGCAAGTAACACCCGAATGGAGGTGTGTCTTACCAATATAGAAAAAAATCTCCTTGTAGTCCCCTCCTTTTTGTTGAGCAAATATCCATTGGCCACTAGCTGGGCTTTGAAGCGCACATCACCACCATCTTTGGTTGAGCTTTCCTTGACCTTATAGATCCATCTACACCCAATGGCATGTTTATCTTCCGGTAGGCAAACTAAATCCCGCGTGTCATTGTGGAGGAGTAAGTCCACCTTGCCAATGTGCAAAATCGCCCGAAGTCATGGCTCCACCAATGTTTAACCGCTCCTCGTCCTCAATGTTCAAAGAATGCAACAACCTGTCGTCGAAGGAGAATGCCGAGTAGTCCCAAGTCCCCAATCTTTTGCCTTCTTCGTCCTCTTGGATCTTCGCACCTCATCATCTTGGAACTCATCACATACCCGAGCTTGAACGTGTGTCTGCTCTTGGTCCTCTATCTACACCTTAACATTTCCCTCAGCTGGGACCTCAACCATGGGATCCGTACCTGGTACCCGGTGAAGCGTGATTAGGAGCTCAACCATCTCTGGTTTGGGTTTCACGTGTGTCTGCTTATCCTCCAACTGAGTCTGCTTCACGCTAAGCATCACAGACTCATTGAAGGTAACTTGTCGGCTCACAAATGCCTTGTGTTACACTGGATCCCACAAGCGATATCCCTTCACACCGTCGCCACAGCCGAGAAGAATACACTTTTTTCCCTTGGCTGCAAGTTGTCCCCCTATTGTTGGATGTGGAGGCAAAGCTCAACACCCAAAGACAGGACCTTTTGAGGGGTGGAGGAGAGAACAAAGGAAAATCTGTGAAAAATAAAATGTGCAGGAAACAGACACAACTGTGTTCAGTTTACACTATAACTATGTACATCGTGCGCTTAACTGTGTACACAATGAACTATAACTGCGTTCACAAAACTGTGAACTCGAATTTGAGAGAATGGAGAAGAACGATTTTTCAGGGGTTTTCTCACGAATTTCAGGCAAAGCTGAAACACTTTTTTTCTTCTTCTTCTTGGATATTTTTGATGGTTTTTTTCTTCAAGATCAGAGATCTCTCTCTCTCTACAATCTCTCTCTCTCTTTACTTTTAATTACATATACATCATTTCACTTCTACATCCTTACACTGCCCATACCTACAACCATGCCATGTCAAGGGCTTACATCAACAGGAACAAATATTTACTACATCAGACAAAAGACAAATCTCAAGGGACTTGTTATGCACACAACTGATCTCCTTTTTCTCAGCAGCTGAACACACTTGTTCACAACTTGGACACACTTGGCTTACGGCTGTACACACTTGTTCACAACCTAAACATACTTATCTTGCTTTGTATACAGCTGATCTCCTTTTCTTCAGCAGCTGTACACACTTGTTCTCATCTTGAACACACTTATGTAACTGGCTGAACACACATATTACACAGCCAAACATACTTCAGTCTGAATTAACACCAACATATCCTCCCTTTAATTCAGACTGGGTCTAAGCCCAAGCTCATTTCTGAATTTGATGAATTGTTTGAAGTCCAAAGCTTTTGTAAACCCATCAGCTAGTTGATCACATGACTTGCAATGTTGAATCACAATTGCTTTTTCAGAAACTAATTCTCTTATGAAGTGATACCTTGTATCAATATGCTTGGTTCTTCCTTGATTGATGAAATTCTTTGCAAGATGGATTGTAGACTTGTTATCACAAAAAATAACAGTACATTCACCTTGATCTTGCTTTAGTTCTTTCAAAATCCTCTTCATCCATACTACTTGGCATGATGTAAAGGACAAGGCCATATACTCAGCTTCTGTTGTGGAGAGAGCAGCTGAATTCTGTCTTTTGGTGCCCCATGTGATACATGATTTTCCCAGTAGTAATGTGTATCCTGCCAAACTCCTTCTATCCTCTTCACTGCTTCCCCAATCACTGTCTGAATATGCTATCAGCTTGCAATCTTCATCTCTGCCATAGAACAGACCAAGTTCTTTGGATTTTTCAATATATCTCAGTACTCTTTTGGCTGATGTCATGTGAATCTCATTAGGCTTATGCATAACTCTTGACAATTGATTTACAGCATATGACAGATCTGGTCTTGTGTGTGCCAAATACATCAAACCTCCTACTATACTTCTGAAATGCTTCTCATTTACTCCAGCAATAGACTCATCTATTACAAGTTTTTCTTTGGCATTGAAAGGGGTTTCCACAAATTTGCAATTTGTCATTTTCAGTCTGTTCAGCATAGATTGAGCATACTTCTGCTGAGACACATATATTCCATGCTCTGTTTATTTGATTTCTAGTCCCAAGAAGTAGTGCAGCTTTCCTAAATCACTCATTTCAAATTCATGCTCCATTTGTCTTTTAAATTTGTCAAGCCAAGACTCTTCATTGCTGGTATAAATAATGTCATCCACATAGAGACATAAAGCAAGAAAATTACCATTTTCTGACTTGACATAGAGTGTAGCTTCAGAATCACTTCTTGTATAACCTTGTTTGATCAGGAATTCATGTATTCTTTGGTACCATGCTCTAGGTGCTTGCTTCAATCCATACAGGGCCTTGTGAAGTTTATAGACTTTTGAGCTCTGATTTTCTTTAACAAATCCTGGAGGCTGTTTCACATAAATTTCTTCATGTAATGCACCATTCAGAAATGCTGATTTCACATCCAGCTGTCTAACTTCCCATCCTTTGGAGGCTGAAACTGCAAGTAAGGTTCTTATAGTTTCATATCTGGCAACTGGTGCAAAAGTATCTTCATAATCTTCTCCATAGACTTGAGTGAATCCTCTAGCCACAAGCCTTGCCTTTAGCTTGTTTATGGAGCCATCAGTGTTGTATTTAGTCTTATACAACCACTTAACATCCACTGCCTTCTTTCCTTGTGGTAGCTCACACAAGCTCCATGTTTTGTTATTCTCAATGGCATTAATCTCCTCTTGCATGGCTGTCCTCCATTCATCTTCAGCACAAGCTTCATTAAAATCTGCAGGTTCTGAAGTAAAACAAGCAAATAGTTCATAAGTCTGATTATAGATATCTCCCAATAATCTTGTTCTCACATTCTGATTTTCACTTGGAGAATTTGAGGAACTGCTGCTGGAACTACTAGCATGTGAACTACTATTTGTAGCATCTGGACTGTCATTTGTTGTATCTGAACTGTGATTTGTGGCACTTGAAATGTGATTTGTATCTGGCTGATCTGCTTCAGTCAATGCATCCACTTCCAACCTGTTGTAGTCTACTATAGTTGGTTCCTTTCCTTTCCATTCCCATGCTTCAGTTTCAATGAACTCCACATCTTTGCTAGTAATCACATTTCTTGTATTTGGATCATAAATTCTATAGGCTTTGGATTCAATGCTATAGCCTATAAATATTCCCTTCCTGCTTTTATC
The DNA here is from genome assembly GCA_030789695.1 of Scilla litardierei. Lineage (NCBI taxonomy): Eukaryota > Viridiplantae > Streptophyta > Magnoliopsida > Asparagales > Asparagaceae > Scilla > Scilla litardierei. The sequence goes on along the minus strand of JAULAV010002609.1, from coordinate 55,779 downwards.
ATCAAGCTTTCCTCTTGCATTGGCAGGCTTCAACACATAAGCTTTGCAACCAAACACCTTCATGTTAGTAACTTTGGGCTTGTCTCCATTCAGTGCTTCATAAGGAGTCTTATTCTTCAAAGATGAAGTGGGACTTCTGTTTATGACAAATATAGCTGTTGCACATGCTTCTGCCCAAAACTCAAGAGGCATCTTCTTATCCTTCATAGCACTCCTTGCTAACTCCATAATCACTCTGTTCTTCCTTTCAGCAACACCATTTTGCTGAGGTGTGTAACTTGCTGTCAGTTGCCTCCTTATGCCATTTTCTTCACAGAAAGCATTAAACTCTCTGCTGCAAAATTCTCCACCTCTATCTAATCTGAGAGTGCCTATTTTGCATGCCAACTTTCCTTCAGCTTCAGACTTAAACTTCTTGAAGAAACTCAAGGCTTGAGACTTTTCTGCAATGAAATAAATCCAGCAGTATCTACTGAAATCATCCACTATTATCATGAAGTATTTTGATCCACCAAGGGAATTAACAGACATTGGGCCACACAAGTCAGTATGAACCAATTCCAATGGTCTTGAGGCTATCCAATTTGAATGTGAAGGGGCTTTCTTCTTCTGTTGCTTGCCTAAAATACAAGTTTCACATTCATGCTTCCCTTTACCTTGGTTTAGTGATGGCAAACCATACACTAGCTTCTTCTCATATAATTCAACTAAGCCAGCCACATTGAAATGACTAAATCTTTTATTCCAAAGTTCTAATTCATCTTCAATTATGGTGCTTAGAAAGTTGGTATTGTTAGGAGTAGCAAACATAACAGGAAACATCTTGTTATTTGTCATTTTACTCACACAAACAAGTTTCCTCTTCTTCTTATCATATATCATGCATTGATCTTCATCAAATGTAGCATACAGGCCATTCTTCACTAATTGACCAACACTTATCAAATTATGTTTTAGATCAGGCACATACAGCACATCTTTAATTGATTTCCTCCCTTCATTAGTAAGCACAACAATATCACCAATTCCTTCTACACTAGCTTTCTTATCATTGCTGAGTCTTACATCTCTAGCATTAATAGGTTCAAAATTGATGAATAAATCTTGCTTACTTGTCATGTGATTGTTGCAACCACTATCAAGATACCAAGTGAGGGAGTTGTGGACTGGAATATCATCAAATTTTGCCATTAACAAGTTATCTACTTTATGAGCTTCTTCTTCCATATAGTTGACTTGCTCCTTTCCCCTGTTATCTCTGCTAGCTTGCTCATTTCCTCTGTTTTCTCTGCAATCCTTCTCATAATGTCCATACTTCTGACATTTCCAGCACTTTGGAGCTGTATTGTTTTTGAACCAACAGCTTTCAATTTTGTGGCCAGTTCTTCCACAATGAGAACACCCTTTCATCATGGGTTCTTTGGCCTTAAATCTGTTCTGAACTTCTGATCTAGGCTAATACATTTGTTGTCTACCAGTTCTTCCACCTCTCCAATTACTTCTTCCTCTTTCTCCTCTGAATTTATTTGAGCCATGATTTCTTGCATAACCACCAAAGGGTCCGTCATTGCTAACTGGTGTACTTATTGTCACTTTTGAGTGAAAAGCTTGGTTTATTCCTTCATCATCCTTGCCTCTGTTGAGTCTATCCTCATGAGCAGAAAGTGAGGCTAGTAAATCACTTGATATATAAACAGAGAGATCTTTTGATTCTTCAATTGCTGCTGCTACAAAATCGAATTTTGGTGTCAAGCTTCTCAAAATTTTCTCAACTACCTTTTGCTCAGCAACATCTTCACCCAATGACCTCATTTGATTAACAATAGCTGTGATCCTTGAAAAGAAGTCTTGTAGAGATTCGGATGGCTTCATTTTCATATTTTCGAAATCTTTTCTCAAAGTTTGAAGCTTTACATTGATTACCTTTGCAGATCCCAGGAACTCCTTCTTCAAGATATCCCAAGCTTCTTTAGATCTTGCAGCATTCATGATTCTGGGGAAGATTGTTTCATCCACAGCTTGCTGAATCCAGTAGAGAGCTTTAGCATCCTTCTTTATCTTCTCTTTATGAGCATTCTTCTGAGCTGTTGTGGCTCCATCTGCCAAATCAGTAACACCATCTTCTACATGCTCCCACACATCCTTGGAAATGAAAAAAGTTTTCATCTTGATGCTCCAAAATTGATAGTTGATCTTATTCTCCTTATTGATCAGGATTGGGAGATGCGAAATAGATGATTGATCGGGATCCATGGCTTAATATCAACCTGGCTCTGATACCACTGTGTTGGATGTGGAAGCAAAGCTCAACACCCAAAGACAGGACCTTTTGAGGGGTGGAGGTGTGCGCTTAACTGTGTACACACTGAACTATAACTGTGTTCACAAAACTGTGAACTCGAATGTGAGAGAATGGAGAAGAACGATTTTTCAGGGGGTTTTTCTCACGAATTTCAGGCAAAGCTGAAACACTTTTTTTCTTCTTCTTCTTGGATATTTTTGATGGTTTTTTTCTTCAAGATCAGATATCTCTCTCTCTCTCTACAATCTCTCTCTCTTTCCTTTTAATTACATATACATCATTTCACTTCTACATCCTTACACTACCCAAACCTACATCCATGCCCTGTCAAGGGCTTACATCAACATGTACAAATATTTACTACATCAGACAAAAGACAAATCTCAAGGGACTTGTTATGCACACAACTGAGCTCCTTTTTCTCAGCAGCTGAACACACGTGTTCACAACTTGGACACGCTTGGCTTACGACTGTACACACTTGTTCACAACCTGAACATACTTATCTTGCTGTGTATACAGCTGATCTCATTTTCTTCAGCAGCTGTACACACTTGATCTCATCTTGAACGCACTTATGTAACTAGCTGAACACACATATTACATAGCCAAACATACTTCAGTCTGAATTAACACCAACACCTATCATATGTGTAGGCCAAGCAACCGATGATGTGAATGTATGCGTAGTCTCTAACCTTCCCACTCCACTTCTCCTCCAGACCTTGGTAATCCAGCGTTACCGATGGAGCTCGGTTCATTATATGCATGGTGGTTTTAGTGATCTCATCCCAAAATTCCTTATCTAATCTAGACGAGTGCCTCAAGAAATGCACTCTTTCCAACAACATTCAATTCATCTTCTCTGCCACTCCATTTGACTGCGGATCACTTGGCATAGTAAAATGTTGTCAGATCCAATGGGATTTGTAGTAGCCTATGAACTCCCTTGAAGTGAACTCACCTCCATTATCAAATCTAAGGGTTCTAATAGCCATTTCCATTTACTTTTCAACCATGATATTCTATTGCTTGAATTTTTTGAAAGTTTGGTCTCTTCTTTTCATTATATATAACCAACACTTACAAAAATAATCATCGATGAAGAGGACAGAGTATTTAGCACCACCTCCTGATGTCACAGGACATGTCCCCCATACATCTGAGAGTATATAATCTAAAGGACCCTTGCTTGAATGCTCATCAGTGCCAAATTGAACATGTCTTTTCCCCGAAACCATGACTTTCACAGAATTCCACGCTCCCATCGCTAGCTCCAATCAACTTTCTCCTTCGGAGAACAATAAGAGTTTTGTCGCACGGATGTCCCAATCTATAATTCCATAACTTTGTGGAGTCTTTGTCACATGAGCTAGAAGAGATGGCATCATCTTTGCCTTCCACCGTGTTTCCTTGTAGGGCATACAAATTCCCTAATTTATTCCCCTTCATCACAACCATGTCATTCTTGGATACTTTCAGTAGAACATTCTTGATCACTGACTTGGCATCCTGAGTTATCCAACACGCCGAAGGAAATTAAACTCTTCCTGAGATCGGATACGTGTCTGACATCAGCAAGGATATGCATGATCTCGTCGTGCATGCAGATCATAACTGTTCAACTTTCCACTATTTTGCATGAGGCGTTATTCCACATAAGGATAGAACCTCCATCTTCTTGGGAATGATATGTCGAGAACAAACTCTGGTATGGAGTCATATGGAACAAACATCCGCTATCCATTAGCCAAGCAATTTGTGCCTCACCAGACACACTAGCTGCAATTATTTGACCTTTAACCATATCATCATGATATCTGTCATGACATATTTTCTTATCCCAGAATCCCATAGAAGCAGTACCATTTGAACCATTGCCTTTTCTCATTTTCTTGGCATTTGGGCATTGATGCTTCCGATGGCCCTTCTTCTTGCATATAAAGTAAGCATTGTCCCTTTTATATCTGGACTCCCTGGACTTAGAGGACCCTTCTTCGTGAAGTGACTTTGGCCCCGTTCTTGTCTATCATCCCCCTCGTATACAATGCAGCTTCTTGGTTACATATTAGGTCTCTACCTTGGACCTTCTCACATAGAATGTTTGTAAGGAGAGCTGCATTCACCTCTTCAACGGTAAGTGTCGTTCTTCCATAAATCATGGAATAAACGAAATTGGAGAAGTCTTCAGTCAATGAGCATAAAAGAATAATAGCTTGCGACTCATCATCGATCTTAACTGTCATACCCCACAGATCCATCACAATACAGTCCATCTCATCTATGTGATCCTTCACCAACGAACCAGGCTTCATTCTCAGAGTATACATTTATTGCAACAGATAGAGGCGACTAGTAAACGACTTCTTCATGTAAAGCGTTTATAGTTTCTTCTGAATGTCCTTGACCGTAGCCTCGTCGATCATCTCTCTTAAGACGGTATCGAATAGAGATAATTGAATGGCACTAAATTCCTTTATCTCCAGCTCGTCCTTCCGAGCTTCTCTAACTTCAGCATTAATCTTGTCTTCCTCGAAGACAATCTGGTAACATTCTGTCGGCCTCATGTATGACTTTATTCTAACCTACCGTAACTGAAATTTTTTATGGCATGTGAACCTTTCAATATAGAGTGATGCCAAACTCACCATCTTCGCTACTCAATTTCTTCACAAGCAACCTAAGGGTCTAATACCATTTGTTGCGAAAAGATCCCCCGCGGAATTAGCAAACCTTACGAGTAGTTAGGAAGTGTGGCTCATAAAATTGGATTAATACAAAAACAAACAATCTCACCCTAAACAAATCTTGTGGAAGCAAAGAAAGCAAACGAAGTGCGTATAAACTAACAAGAGCAGAAGTAATGTGGGACAAGCTTTACCCTGGTTCAGTCAAAGACTTGACCTACTCTAGCATGTGAGATGCGTCCACTATCTGATGTGGAATTACAAGCTTACACCAACTACTTCTTCACCCTCTAATGAGTAATAACTTGGATGAATACACCAAGCCCTCACATCAAACTTATTCAGAAGAAGTAAAGAGAAAATAAGAAGACCTAAGAATCCAAGAAATCCCAAAAGCTAATCGCTCCTTATTTTACACCTTTTTTCTGCATGTTTGCATGTCATTTCGATCGCCCATATTGCATTTTTCATGATTATTCGATGATATCGCGTTGCTTTTCACTATTTCTTGTTTTTGTCGGATTTTAGGAAATATGGAATGATCTGGAGCATAAATGAGATCAAGGGACTTTAGTTACGCACGCTGGGGCACCGTATGTTACCCTATCGAGGAGCTAGCAGCGCAAGATGATGAGCGAAAGAAGAAGAAGTTCTATAGAATCGACGAACATGAAATGAGGAGAAGATAGGACTCCAGAAACATCCCACTCGGCCGAGCAGACAGCTCACTCGGCTGAGTGAAGGAACGTACTCGGCCGAGTATAACGGATACGAGAGAGCCTGGAATCAAAGTCCACTCGGTAGAGTAAAGGTTCTCACTGGGCCGAGTGAAGAAGTCCACTCGCCCGAGTACGTCAGAGCTTTCCAAAGGGGATCTCAGCCGACTCTCTGAAGTTTGGAGAAGATCAGCAAAAGACTCACTCGGCCAAGTGAGAAAGCCCACTCGACCGAGTGACTAACTCTACTCGGTCGAGTAGCGCAGAGTGACAGACCCCCGAATCCCCAATGTTTCTGTTTTTCTTTGGGTCCGTCACTCGGCCGAGTGACATGTTCCACTCGGCCGAGTGGCGCATTCTACCTGTATCGCGAATTAGGGTTCTGGGCTGTGCCAGGGGCAAATCTGTCAGGATTTTATGGCCGACTATGGCTTGTATTTAAGCTAGTTTTCTTCCTAGTTTTAGGAGGGACCAGAAATTAGTTTTTGAGCATTATTCTAATTGTAATCCTCAGCTGGAGATTGAAGATTGGAAATTTGGTTTGCTCTTTCTATCAAAATTTCTTGTTTTTGTGAATTGTTTTCTCTCAACCATGAATTGCTATATGTTTTTATTCGTTTATTTTTTTATTGCCATGATTAATTGTGAGTAGTTCCGCTATTCTAGGGCATGGGAATGAACCCTATGGATCCGATTTTAGACTTGTGATGAACAAATTAATATGTTGCCAGGATTGATAGACGGTTGGGTTATGATTGATTTCCTACGAGTAGCTAGGAATTTCCATCGATTGGGGTTTGCAAGAGATTGGATTTCAATCGATGGGAAGGCCTAGATATTCGATTTAGGTTTATAATCGAGATTCTCTAGACTTGGTTTGCAAGAGATTGGACCAAAGCTAGGATTTTTATTATAAATCTATACTCATATTCGTTTGCAAGAGATTGACGAATACGAACTATCATAACCTAGATCGTAACTCGAATTTGCACGAGAGTGGGCTTGAGGTGCGATCGGATGATGATGTCGATCTTCAAGATAGCGACTTAGGTTAGGGTTTGTACGAGAGTGTGCCTTAATCTAGGTTGCTATAGACCGATAATAGCACGAGAGCGTGAGCTTGGTTCTCTATTCAGTTACGACTAGTTCACCTCAATTCAAGCCTTGCAACATTAAGATTCATGATTCACAGAGATGAACGACGATCCGTAGTGGAGATTCCCTGGCCCTAGATGCCTTTATTATATAGAATTCAAATTGTTAATTGAACGACTATGACAATATTCTCAAAACCATTCCATTCTACCACCAATAGCTAGGTGATTAAAACAGAGTACCATCATTTGTCCTCCCTGTGTTCGATACCCGCTCGCCACTACACCGTGCGCTTGTGGTAAGACTACAGTCGTTTTCCAGGTGTATATCTGGGTTCGATCAAGTTTTTGGCATCGTTGCCGGGGAGGTGTTTCCTGTTGGAGCCAATTTATCACAATTAGGTTGATTAGATTGTGTTAAAAAACAAAAAAACAAACAAACAAAAAATACAGAGAGATTTTTCCCCACCACCTGCTATTATTATTATCTTTTTCTCTCTTTGTACCACTGATGCCTTTTCCAGGTTGTTTGCTTTTCTTGATCAGGTACAGTTGTTGCAGCGATGGTTCTTCCAAAGAAGATGCAACCGGGCTCAATACAATCCTACGTATATCTCGCTACATTCTGTCAGGAAGATGGAGAATCCTTCAGGGAATCCTTGTCCAGGTTTGAAAGAATGTTAAGAATGTTCCAGACCGGGTCAGACCATAAGTGGGATGGTTCCATGCTAGTTAATATCTTTGCTAGACGGCTAAAGGGACCCTCACGTGAGTTTATAAAGAGGATGCAAGTGGGAAAGTTCAGTGATCTGCAGTTGGCAGCAACATTGGAGCAAATGATAGATGATGCTCGATCTACCGGTTCGATAACCGTTATCGTAGGTAAACCGTCCGACCAAGTAATCATCGATTGTTTTGGCTAATGTTTCTGGTGCAGGTACTATCATAGATGGAGTGTATGCTTCACTTGAAGGTGATCATATCCACCTTTACACCATCAACACTCCACAGATAGAGCCATCTGAGCTGCCGAAGGAGGACACGTATATGGACCTATTGAGAAACATTGTCGACGTAGTTCGAGGAACTGGTCCATTGACAATAATGGTAGGTGATCCTTTTGAGCTCAAATTTCAAAACTTTATTACTCATTGTATCTTTTCCACATGAACAATTGATGATGGAGTCTACGCTCTAGTTAAGGGGCACAAGACCCATTTTTATACCGCGGTCGAGATACATGAGCCCATAGAGCCACCTGCACCTACTATTGAGAAGACCAAGCCATGCAATCAGGTGCCTCAAGCTCCAGGACAGAAACAAAGAAGGAGGCATAAAAAGGAAAAGATGACGTTTACATTGCCTTCTATACCTGAGGAGCCTGAGGAGGATGTCCACGTTCAGCTAAGGAGAGGTATTATGCGCTTTGATATTGCCACCCATGACGAGACCACAACACCTGGTACTGCGGAGTAAGCTTGTGCCATCGTCGCTCCCCCTTGCCACCCACATGAGCCAGAGCATGCTTTTGAGGAGGCCTTACATGCGTAGCCAGAGCTTTTCACCGAGGAGGCTGTGCATTGGGACGAGGACACAGCCATTCATGAGGATCCCAAGCATTACCCTCCTCCTTTTGACCTACTGCAGCCACCTCCACTTTCTACAGAGGCTGAGCATCCCTCAGAGGACCACCCTTCCATTGACGTCGAGGACTATCCTACAGAGCTTATGGCTCCCCTTCAGGGAGATCTCTTCACCCCCTCATCTCCTACATTTTATTCCCCTCCCGTGTATAATGTTTTTTTATGATTCAGATTTTGACGACTCATCGTGCCTTTTGCAGGATACACATACATATGAACAAAAGGTACAATGGGACGTATACGAGGAGGAGATCGAGAAGTTAGCACCCATGGACGCATATGCATATGATCAAGAGGTGCACTGGGATGAGTCTGATGATGATGAGGAGCATCCTGATGAGACCCACACTATTATGCCAGAGTTACCTGAGGAACCAGAGAAAAACAACGAGGAATTGGTCGACGTGGTACACGAGAGTAGAGATTTATTTCCAAGAAAGGATTGTCAACCATCTTTAATTTTAAATACTTATGTTGATGACCCGGTTTGGAATACAGTTATTTTGGGGAAGAATTATCCACATCAGATTGATGCAGCTTATCTCTTGCAGGGTACAGGTGGAGTCCTTGTAGGGATGTCGGGAGCCGCATTGCTGGAATCTGATGGAGTCTGTGGACACACGCACCTGGCGGAGCCACGGAAGGAGCAGTTGGAGCAGTTGCATGCACCGACAAACATACTGGATCCGTCTTTTGCTATAGGTGATATCAATCCAGTAGTGTAGCAATAGCGTAAAATTTTATGCTTTCAATAAACACGGATCCTCTCGACAGCGAGAGGACCGTATAGATTTGCTTGAATAAATATCACCTCATATGACGGCAACAAAAATCTTTTACACCCCAAACCCATTATATATATTAATTGCCCTCGTTCATATTTTGATATGCCACGTCCTTTTGCTCACCACCATCGAGCATTTCTTTCAAGTAATACTCACTTTCTTATTCGTTTGACTTGAGCTCACTTAGCAAAGCCGTGACATTTTTGATCAAGTCATTTGAATAGGATTGTTTGGTATAAGCTTGGGGGAAGGCTCTCTCATGCCTCATTGTATGTGCATGCAGTTGCATTAGAATAGCATGTCATTCATCTCATTATTTTTCATTCCCCCCATATTTATCGTTGTCCCTCATATTCTTCCATTATGATCACATTGAGGACAATGTGATGTTTAAGCTTGGGGGAGTGCATTTCCATGCCATTTAGTTGCACTTTTACTCTATTTTTAGGGTTTTTAGAATTTTTCAAAATTTTTGCATCATCTTTTTGATTTTTCCATCTTATTTTCCTTTTATGCGTGTTCATGCATCATATTGTGTGCTTGTTTTTCTTTTCTTTCCTCTCTTTTACTTTTTTACTTTTTTTTTCTTTTCTCTTCTTTCGCTAGATGAATTTCCTACGAAGATATCTCTTATTACTTTAGCAACCATCACGATGCTTATTATTACATGCCATGCTACTTAGAGTATTTCATAGTCTTGATATTCACATGTGCTTACAAATCTATTTCTCTTGATGATTCCTCTATATAAATGCATGATATTAATTGAAGCTGAATGTATGGATTAGTGTTTAGTATGCTTTTGATGGAAATGCACCAAGATTCACGCATCATTAGTATATCTGAAGCATCTGCCTTGTTGTCATATTCATCTTCTGTTGCATGCCTGATATGATTGTACACTTTACCGCTTGACTTCACTTTTTATTGAGATGATTAAGAATATCCATGCTTACATATGAGCTTCAGGTGAGATATTATCTTATTGAACCGTTTTGCACATCTTATGAGTGAACCGAGTGTTACATCATTTCCTTCTCCACATGTATCTTTTAATCTCTACATTTCACTTGAGTTCACCTCCTAAAGCTACTTATATCGCATCTATTTCCCAAAAATCCCTACTAAAGAAAAAGTTAGCTCCAAAAAGTCCAAAAAGCCACAAAGGAGCCAAAAACCAAAAATACAAATCATATAGCTCCTACAAAAATCCAAAAAGAAAAATAAGAAACAAAAAGTTTAGAAAGAAAAAGAAAGATATTTCTTTATCTCATTATTTGAGCCACAAAATACTTGGGAAACCCAAGGCAAAAATCCCATTTCCACTATCATATTCCTTTAGATGCGATGCCTCAAGCTAAGCTTGGCAGGGTGAATTCATTTGACCATTTGAGTGGAGGGGTGCACAAATGGGGAAATTTGATAATGCTGAAACTTAGCAAAATACTTTAATTATGGAGATTTCTTATGAATCAATATAAATATGTGAATGCCATGATTTGTTCCATTCTCTATTGCATGCTTGAAGTGATTCTTATATACTTCTGTTATAACTCTTGATTGAAAAGTGCATAACCAACATTTGTATATTAAATTCTATGAAATGCGTGATGTGGATATGAATTGATTGCCTGAATGAGAAAGGTCCCTTTTGTTGTTCTTAAAAGCTTGCAAGTACCATGTTTAAGTAAGTTATGAAACCTTTATAGCATGTGATTCGTATTTTTCGAGTTATCGTGATATAGAGTTTATAGCTTGAGGTCTGAGAGTATAATCTAGCGACTTCTTCCACTTCGTATTCCTTTTCTTTCATTTCATTTCCTTTGTTTTCATTCCCTGAGTTCGTCTCTCTACTTATCTTCCTTGAGGACAAGTAAGAGGTAAGCTTGGGGGATTTTGATCGGTCCAAATTTTTCAACTTTTTTCTGCATGTTTGCACGCCATTTTGATTGCTCATATTGCGAGTTTCATGATTATTCGATGATATTGATTTAATTTTCACTATTTCCTGTTTTTGTCGGATTTCAGGAAATATGGAGCAATCGGGAGCAAAAATGAGCCTAAGTGACTTGCACGCATACCGGAGCATCGTCCATGGCCCTATCGAGGAGCTAACACCGCTAGATGATGAGCAAAAGAAGAAGAGGACCGGTAGAATCGACAAAGAGGCAAGGATGAGAAGATTTGACTACAGAAACAGGCCACTCGGCCGAGTGAAGGAGCGTACTCGATCGAGTACGACTGATACAAGAATGCCTTGTACCGCAATGCACTCGGCCGAGCGGTTACTCTCACTCGGATGAGTAGAGGACTCCACTCGACCAAGTCAGTCAGGATTTCTAAAGGAGATGGAAGCCAACTTTCTGGAATTTTGGGGAGCACAGCAGAAGACCCACTCGGCCGAGTGATGAATCCCACTTGACCGAGTGACGCAGAGCGCCAAAATGCCCAAACCCTAACCTCGAAGCAGACTCTCAGGAATTTTGAGAGAACAGTAGAAGACCCTACTAGGCCGAGTAGAGAAGTCCACTCGACCGAGTGAAGAATCCCACTCGGCCGAATGACGCTGATAACACGAGCTCCCAGATTTTTAGACAGCCTCTCACTCTTTTGAAATCTGCTATTATTTCAGTAAAAAAAATTTCTCGTATTTTTTATGGATAGTAGACTTCATGACGGTTCCAACGCCGCTAAGAACGCACTAATCGAAGGTCGGATGAAATCTGAAGAATTTCTGCAAGTTGATGCTGCAGTGCTAGAATTTCTACTTGGCCGAGTCATATTTACACTCGGCCCAAGCGAGCGCGGGCCAAGATTTTAAGTTTCGGCCAGAGCTGACTTTGGGCACAAATTTCAGAGGTTTTCTAGGGTTATTTGCTAGGGTTTTGGGGGGCTATATAAGAGGTTTGTAGCCGTCATTAGAGGGGGTGTTCCCTTTTTGTTTTCTTGGAGATCATTTCAGAGGTTAGGCCATGCACTAGGCCCCCTCTTGGATCTAAAAGCTTGTATTGGATTGGATTTCCTCATCAAAGCTAAGTATTTTGTTCTTATTAGTTGAATCTTTGATTTGATGTCTTTTTACATGCAAGCAATGGTTTTTATTGATTTCTAAATCGTTGTTGCTATGCTTGAGTAGATTCGCTGTTCTAGGGCATGTGGATGAACCATATGTATCTAATTTCAGATTTGTCATGAATGAATTCATATGTTGCTAGAATTGCTAAAGAGGTTAGGTTGTGATTGATTTATCACGGATAGTTAGGAATTTCCATCGATTTGGGGTTTGCAAGAGATTGGATTCCGATCGATGGAAAGGCCTAGATATTCGAATTAGTTTATAATCAAAATCCAATAGACTTGGTCTGCAAGAGATTGGACCAAAGTTAGCATTTTTATTATAAATCTATACCCATATTCGTTTGTAAGAGATTGGACGAAAACGAACTATCACAACCTAGATCGTAACTCGAGTTTGCACGAGAGTGGGCTCGAGGTGCGATTGGACGATGATGTCGATCTTCATGCTAGTGGCTTAGGTTAAGGTTTGCATGAGAGTGGGACCTAATCTAGGTCTCTATAGACCGACAATAGTGCAAGAGCGTGAGCTTGGTTCTATATTCAGTTACGACTAGTTCACCTTAACACAAGTCTAGTAATATTAAGATTCATGATTCACAGAGATGTATGCCAATCCGTGGTTGGGATTTCCTAGCCTTAGACACTTTTATTATATTGATTTTGCATTGATATTTGACCGACTTCTTTATCATTGACACCGACATCCATTACCATTTCCATTACATCATACCATAACCATCTCCACCAATAAACCCTCGTAGTCGAGCCAACCATAGAATAGATTGAAGCCAACACCACCTCCTCGTGTTCGATACCCGCTCATCACTACACCGTGCGCTTGCGATAAGACTACAGTCATTCTTCGGGTGTATATCCGGGGTCGATCAAGTTTTTGGTGCCATTGCCGGGAAGGTGGTGAGTATTTCCGCCTGTCACGCGGACGACCCAGGTTCGTTCCCCGGCAACGGCGCCAAAGACTTGATCGACCCCGGATATACACCCAGAGAATGACTGTAGTCTTACCGCAAGTGCACGGTGTAGTGGCAAGAGGGTATCAAACACGAGGAGGTGGTGTTGGCTCCAATCTATCCTATGGTTGGCTCGACTACGAGGGTTTATTGGTGGAGATGGTTATGGTATGATGTAATAGAAATGGTGACGGATGTCGGTGTCGATGATAAAGAAGTCGGTCAAATATCAATGCAAAATCAATATAACAAAAGTGTCTAGGGCTAGGAAATCCCAACTACGGATCGGCATACATCTCTGTGAATCGTGAATCTCAATATTACTAGACTTGTGTTGATGTGAATTAGTCGTAACTGAATATAGAACCAAGCTCAAGCTCTCGCGCTATTACCGGTTTATAGAGACCTAGAGTAGGGCCCACTCTCATGCAAACCCTAAACTAAGCCACTAGCATGAAGATCGACATCATCGTCCAATCGCACCTCGAGCCCACTCTCGTGCAAACTCGAGTTACGATCTAGGTTGTGATAGTTCGTATTCGTCCAATCTCTTACAAACGAATATGGGTATAGATTTATAATAAAAATGCTAACTTTGGTCCAATCTCTTGCAAACCAAGTCTAGTGGATTTCGATTATAAACCTAATTCGAATATCTAGGCCTTTCCATCGATCAGAATCCAATCTCTTGCAAACCCCAAATCGATGGAAATTCCTATCTATCTGTGATAAATCAATCACAACCTAACCCCTTTAGCAGTTCTAGCAACATATGAATTTATTCATCACAAATCTGAAATTAGATCCATAGGGTTCTTCCACATGCCCTAGAACATCGAATCTACTCAAGCATAGCAACAACGATATAGAAATCAATAAAAACCATTGCTTGCATGTAAAAAGACATCAAATCAAAGATTCAAATAATAAGAACAAAATACTTAGCTTTGATGCGGAAATCCAATCCAATACAAGCTTCTAGATCCAAGAGGGGGCCTAGGGCATGGCCTAACCTCTAAAATAATCTCCAAGAAAACAAAAAGGGAACCCCTCTAATGATGGCTACAAACCTCTTATATAGCCCCTCAAAACCCTAGCAAATAACCCTAGAAAACCTCTGAAATTCGTGCCCAAAGTCAGCTCTGGCCGCAACTTAAAATCTGGGTGCGCGCTCACTCGGGCCGAGTGGAAATATGACTAGGCCGAGTAGAAATTTCAGCACTGTATTATCAACTTGCAGAAATTCTCCAGATGTCATCCGACCTCTGATTGACGCGTTCTTGGCGGAGTTGGAACCGTCATGAAGTCTAATATTCATAAAAAATATGAGAAAAATAATTTTCTTATTAGAATGATAGAAGATTTCAAAAGAGTGAGAGGCTGTCTGAAAATCTGGGCGCTCGTGTTATCAGCGTCACTCGATCGAGTGGGATTCTTCACTCGATTGAGTGGACTTCTCTACTCAGCCGAGTTGGGTCTTCTACTGTTCTCCCAAAATTCCAGAGAGTCTGCTTCGAGGTTGGGGTTTGGGCATTCTGGCGCTCTGCGTCACTCGGCCGAGTGGGATTCATTACTCGATCGAGTGGGTCTTCTGTTGTGCTCCCCAAAATTCCAGAAAGTTGGTTTCCATCTCCTTTAGAAATCCTGACTCACTCAGTCAAGTGGAGTCCTCTACTCGGCCGAGTGAGAGTAACCGCTCAGCCGAGTGCATTGCGGCACAAGGCATTCTCGTATCAGTCGTACTCGGCCGAGTACGCTCCTTCACTCGACCGATTGAACTGCTTACTCGGCCAAGTGGCCTGTTTATGGAGTCAAATCTCCTCTTCCTCGCCTCTTTGTCGATTCTACCGGGCCTCTTCTTCTTCCGCTCATCATCTAGCGCTGCTAGCTCCTCGATAGGGCCATGAGCGATGCTCCGACATGCGTGCAAGTCCCTTAGGCTTATTTTTACTCCCAATTGCTCCATATTTCCTGAAATCTGATAAAAACAAGAAATAGTGAAAAGTAAAGCAATATCATCGAATAATCATGAAATCGCAATATGAGCAATCGAAATGGCATGCAAACATGCAGAAAAAAGGTGTAAAATATGAACCGATCAAAAGCCATATGCTTTCTCTTCTATGGTACTAATCTCTTCTGATCTCTCTTCAAAGCTCACATTTAATTCTCAACAACTCTTACTTTCAAAGTTCTTTTAAGCTCCACCCCTCAAGAAGTTCTTTAAATAGCTCCTAAGAGACACAAACATCGTGGGCATTGGTTGAGCAACTGCCGAATCCCTTGTTCATAGATCGGGCTTAGAAAAAACAGAGGAGCAGTTTGTCAAACGTCTGGAGTTTGCCTTCCAGATGTCTAGGCCTCGATCAGACGTCTGGAGGATGAACTCCAGACGCCTGAAGAAAACCGAACAAACAAGAAAATATTTCTAGATGGTTGAAAATAATTACCAAATCTACTACTCAGACATCTGATGAAGAACACTCAGACGTCTGACTGTTGGTCAGACGTCAGATCTAGAAATCCAGATGAACGATTGCCTTCTTAGCTGAGACGTCTGATATGTCAGACGTTTGGAATTTCTTCATAATACATCTGACAGTCCCGTAAGGCTGGAGATAAAATAGACTATCAGACATCTTATATATGCATATGCATCAAACGTCTGATCCTGGATTTTCTTCATGAACTGGATTTTGCAGCAGAATTTCAACATATTGTATTGGAATTTCTACAATCTGTTTTTGTCTTCAAACCTTTGCAAGTTTTTCTGTGGTTAGAATTTATCATCCATTAATAACCCATTAGATTGCATTCTTCACTAGCTTTCCAAAGCATCTTGAATCAACTCAATCGGAGTCAAATTGTGTCTGTTATGATTGTTTTGGTGATCTAGTGTTTTTCTGGGTAGAGTTTATCAGACACAACATAACGTTGGACTAGACGTGTTACCAGTATTGATCAGACATCTGATAGGTCTTCATCATACATCTGGTCATCTCCCAAATCTAGCCGTTGGGATTTTTAGCTAGCCTTTTTAATCCATGTTTGTGTCTTTTAGTGAGCTGTTTTTAGGAGCTATTTAACCCACTTTGAGAGGCAGATTTGGGCAATGGCTCCATACATATAAGCATCATATGAGTGTGCATTTGTAAGGGTTTCACTTGAAGAGATTTTCTTTTCACTCTTTCTTCTCCAACATTCATGTATTGATCTAGTGGTGGTTAACCGTAGCTTAAAGAGAAGTTTTCCAAGTGCATCAAGTACTTGGTTTCAACACTTCCGTGCCTTCATGTTCACAATAGGTAATATCTATTCAAGACATATGTAAGTGTGTATTTTGTTTTTTTGTTACGAAGCCTAGTTCTCGAGTTGTAAGAACATTGTGTGGGATTTGCTCCACTTGGAGAGCTCTCTCCATATCCCAGTATATGGATTGTACTAGTGAAGGGTGTTCTTGTGTGTCCCAGTTTAGGGAGTACTAGTGGAAATCCATCGCTTGGGTTTACGAGGGTGTGACATGAGTAGGAGTCCTGGTGTAAGGATCCAAACCAGGATATGTCTTGCGTTTGCGTTTGTGTTTGCATTAGCGTATTTCCGTTGTGTGGTTGTTGTTTTAAAGCTAATTGTTTTTATTTCCTTTACGTTGTGCATTTAATTTTAGTAACTTTTAATTACGCATAGGGGAAATCACACAAAAATACCCCAACGTTTGGGGCCTCTTTCATATTAATACCTTGAACTTTTAAGTCATACACAACCGTACCTTTTTTGGTTTTTGGTTTAATTTATACCTGTTTTTTCCTTTACCATATTCACCAAAATAATACCCTAACGTTTGGTGTATCTTCCAAAAATACCCAAATCCCACTAAAAATCGAAAACAGGAGGAGGGGCGCCCCGTCCCCCTCCCTCCTCGATTGAGGCGGAGGGGGAGGGGCGCCCCCTCCCCCCTCCTCGCCTGAGGCTGATGGGGAGGGGGGCGGCCCCCTCCCCCCATGAAAACAGAGGGAGGGGAGGGGGCACCCCCTCCCCCTCCCCCTCCCTCCTCTACAGAGGCGGAGGAGGTGGAGGGGGGAGGCAACGCCCCCTCCCCCCCAAAAACATGGGGTGGGGACGGGGGTGGCGCCCCTCCCCCTCCCTCCTCTACTGAGGCGGAGGGGGAGGTAGTTGGATTTGGGTATTTTTTTTGAAAGATACCCCAAACGTTAAGGTAATATTTTTCTGAATATGTTAAAGTGCAAAACGGGTATAAATTAAACAAAAACAAAAAAAGGTACTGTTGTGTATGACTTAAAAGTTCATGGTATTAATATGAAAGAGGCCCCAAATGTAGGGGTATTTTTGTGTGATTTTCCCTTACGCATATTTGCTTGCCAATACACTATTCACCCCCTCTAGTATATGTTGTGTAGCCACATATAGCAACAAGTGGTACAGAGCCTTGATTTGGTGTCTTTTGTAAGCATGCCGTCTTCATCTCAATAACGTCCACCTTACTTCGATGGGGAGAATTATGCTCAATGGAGGACTAAGATGATTGATCACCTCAAGAGCAATAATCTTTGGGAAGCGATGTCTATGGCTACTACAATACTGTAATGGACGCTCAAGCCAAGAGGATTTTGTGCATCTCTACATTCGATTATGAGTTCGACGAGATTTCATATGGTTGGAGACTACATACGAGGTTTGGAGCTATTTTGAAGCCAAGTACATCGATGGCACAGTTTTTGAGGAGGATGCTATCCTTGAGTCAAGCGATAAAGATGTATCTCAAATTTAATCATCCCATGAGCATGATCATATTCACAGCATAAATTTATTGGATGCTCATATGTGTAATGCACATTCACAACATGATGACACACATGATTGCACTACTTTGCATGCTACTCATATATGTCTTTAATTGAATCTTTGCATACCGAGAAAGAAGGATTTCTTTCTCAATTTTGTGAGTTGCGAGAAGAAAATTCTTCTCGCAATCGTCGGTTTGACAAAGCTCACGTTTCAGATTGTGACTCCTTCATTCTTGAGAGAGATTCTCAAATTGATGCTTTGAGAAATGAGACATCGGCTCTCGAATCTCAATGTTTTGAGCCTAGTTCACCTCTATCTGCTAGGGATGATGACATTTCTTTTGTTTTAAAGAAGTGTGAGCTATTGTCTTCTCAACTTTTGAGTAAAGACAAAGTGTTGGGATCCTATATGTTGAGTGTGACCAAACCAAGTTCTTCTTCTAGAAGCACCCAAAATAATTTTTTGGGAGAGCATTCTAATGAGTTAGTCACATCCAAGTCTTCTTTTGGCCAAAAATCAACTTTGAATCTAAAGCCAAAGAGGAATCATGCATTTATGTACACTTCATTGCATAAGAAACCCGTTCAAAAACATATGCATGTGAACACTTCTTCTTTTGTTGCTATGCATGATGGTTCTACCCATAGGAATGATTCTCGTGTTGTGCATGCAATTATTTTTCCTATGCATAGTAGAAATGTTTCTTGTGTGAATGCTTTAAATGTCCACTCACATGATTCACACATGGAGCATGCTAATGCTTATGTTCCACCTCACAAGCATGTACCCCCACCTCATATTTATGCCCCTACTCGAACACTCCTTAGGAAACCTAAAACACTTTCATTATGGATTCATAAGAATGTTTCTTGACATGATAGGAACATGTATATAGATTATTATGTTAGGATTGTTATATTTTCATGTGAATGTAGATAGAAACCAAGCTCAATATTTGTTTGGTTTCCCTCTTGCTAGCACTCACACATTTTATTCTTTGCTTGGGTAACATGCTAGATATGCTTTTTGTACCCACTTTTAGTGTGAGATTCTTCTTAGCTCTCATGTTTGCATATTTCACATGATTTTATGGGGAATGTAGAACTTTTGCTTGCTAGCATGTTCTTTTCCATTCGTATGCTATGTTTTATGCTATTTACATTATGTTTGTGCTTATGAGTAGGTTATTTCTGTAACACTTGGATTTTATCAATTTGACACATTTCCATCTATTTGGATATGCCAGAGAGAGAGAGAAATAGTGGTTATGTAAATATATGACATATGCTTATATGCATACTCTTAGTTGGTATTGTTTTTACTTAAACACACATCAATATGCTTTATGCTTTAATTGTTTATTTGTACACATATGCATATTCGTATAGGAAGTTTGTTAGCACACATTGTATTTTTAATATTTATGTTATATTTTTACCTTATTTTTTGTTGTCATCAAAAAGAAGAGAATGTTGGTACTTATGTTCACGACTAATGTTATTTTGATGATGATCTGCATTATTTTATATACTAATCATCTTCTATGTTTTTTGTCTTAGATTTACTAATGATTATTTTGATGGAGACAAAACATATTGGTGATGTGATGATGGTTTCAAGGCATTGGAGCAAAAGCATGACATGAAGAATGAAGATCAAGTGTATTTTTATACTTTCTTTATATATTTTGCTTTTTCTTTTATAGAGTATTTGTATCCTTGAATAGAAGCATGCACACTCATTTGCATCATTTCCATCATAGGGTATCTTAGAAATTATCTACAACCCAACCTATTTGGCCCGTAGCTCAAAATACTCCTTTTAGTGTATTTTGGAGTCAGACAAATGCTGGTGAAAGGTCACCAAACATCTGGCGTGTCAGCTTTTGTTTAGCTTAACACCGACATAAGTCAACCGACTGGAGTTCTATAACCAGGCATATGAACAGTTCAGCAAATGCCTGGACATGAACTCGAGTCGACTTAATAGTGTGAGCTAGTTTTTTCGAACTCTCTATTTTTCTCAACCACTTTTGGCAGCTGTCTGTAAAAGGATTCTCAGATGCCTCGACAGTGTCCCATAGCCTGAGTGGTGAACTCCAGATGTTTGATTGTCTTGTGTTGGAATTTCTACTATCTGCTTTTGTCTTCAAACCTCTGCCAGATTTTCTATGATTATAATTTCTCATCCATTCCTGCCTCCATTAGATTGCATTCTTCGCTAGTTTCCAATGCATCTTGAATCACCTCAATCGGAGTCCAACTGTGTCTGTTATGACTATTTTAGTGATCTAGTGTTTTTCTGGATAGCGTCTGTCAGACACTACATAACGTTGGACCAGACATCTTACCAGTCTTCATCAGACGTTTGATATGTCTTCATCCATCTGACGTTTGTCGTCTCCCAAATCTAGCCGTTGGGATTTTTTAACTAGTCGTTTCGTGTCTTTTTTTGTCTTTTAGTGGGCTATTTTAAAGAGATATTAATTTAACCACTTTGAGAGGCAGATTTGGGCAGTGACTCCATACATATTGACGTCATATGAGAGTGCATTTGTGAGGATTTCACTTGAAGAGATTTTCTTTTCATTCTTTCTTCTCCAACATTAATGCATTGATCTAGAGGTGGTTAACCCTAGCTTAAGGAGAAGTTTTTCAAGTGCATCAAGCTATTCATCAAGCACTTGGTTCCCCACGTCTATGCAATGCCTTCATCTTCACAATAGGTAATATCTAGTCAAGACATAGGTAATCCACCGCTCGGATTTACGAGGGTGGGACCGTGGTAGAAGTCCAGTTACGTTGAACGGCTACATCATCTCCATGAAGGATATAACATGCTCCGTTAGATTCCCAAGCCATTATACACGAGTGAGGTCAACTCAAAGACAGTATATATCATGGCCCCTCTTGAAGGTGGGACCGCGCACCCCCCATTTGGTCCTAGTGGCATCTGACAGTTAATTCAGTTAATTTTCCCAAACTGCTTCTTCCTTTTTTTATGGACATGGGCCAACACAAAATTATATCGATTCAGGCCCCCCATACCTTATTTGCCTTGCAGATTCGTTCGAACCACGCACGTTTCCGTTGTCAGTTAGCGCCGCCAGCCAACTAATTATTTCCAGATTCCTCTTCTAACCGTTGGATCGTCAACTAATAAAAATGACTGATTTGGCCCCTCACCCCATAGCTATAAATGTAGGAGAAACCATCGTCCATGTTGTCATCAATCATTTGGAAGAAAGGCTGCCCCCAATCCCTAGAATCTAGACGCGGCTTCTTGTTCTTAAGCTCGGTTTGTTTCTTTGCCAATTCTAGGTGCTAGAAATTTGTTGGCGAGAGATATCTTAATCTCTTCTTGCATTGAATCTTGCTTTCTGATTCTTGAGCAGTAGAACGCTTTTATTTGAGCAGGCAATTGATTTCTGCAGATTGAGATATCTTAGGTTTTTTTTTTCTTGAGCAGTACGTAGAACGATTTCTTTCAGCAAGCAATTGATTTACGCAGATTAAGACGTCTTGATTTTCTTATTGCGTTGAATCTTGCTCTCTGTTTCTTGATCGCAGCAGAAGGATTTTTTGATTTCTGCAGATTAAGATGAGTCGGCGAGAGGACAGCGGTGGACAACCTCCTCCGGATCCCTCGTACGATGTACGTATTTCGCCATCACACACACACACATTCAAGATTAATTAGTTTGGGTCAAATCAAGATTAATTGGTGTGTTTTGTTTGTGCGTGATCATTAGGCGGGTGATGAATCTGAAGAGTTCGATCAAGAAACGGCAGCAGAGACCGAAGATAGTTCTTCAGTTCCATCTTCCAGCGGTAGCCTGAACGCTAATTCTTCCAGCACTGAGGGCGAGGAGAGCAGAGATAGATCTCCAGGTCCATCATCCAGTGAAAGCCTCGACGCTAATGATGATCAGCCTACTGAAAGCCCGGCATCTGATGAGGTAAGACTATATGGATCTTGAAGCTTGATTAATTCGCGTTTATGTGCATACGAGCAACATATATAACTTCGCGACACGCAGGGTATCTTGAATATAACTGGCAGTGAAGATGACGACGACGCAAGATCTGAGCCGAATCAGGAGGGGGCCGGTCTGCCGCCGACCAATTCGGACGATGACCCATCAGCTGAACCATCGGCTTTGTCGGTTTGGGATCGAGGAGGCCCATCGGTACAAAAGGAGGGGGAGCTCCTGATAGCTTACGAAGGAGAAATTTTTGTATTCGACGATGTCTCGCGGGAAACATGTATTGCTGTAATCGAGAATTTGGGAGAGCTCGTCAGAGCTGGCAACAATGCACCAGCTGCTGGTTCAATGAATAATGCAGCGAGTGAAGCTGCTGGAGTCCAGGGTAGCCCCCTGTCAGCTAGTAATCCGCCTTGTGCCAACCCCTCCTCTTCCTCGGTCTCAGCTGCAGAAGGCCCATCGGCTGGTGGTGCTCATCATCTAAATCGCGAAGAAGATCAGGAAGATTATGATGGTGAAGCTGCCGAGGAACCGCAGGAACCTCCAGTTGCAGCGGCTGATTCAATGAATGATGCAACAAGTGAAGCAATTAGATCCGAGTCGCCTCTAAAGCGGATCAAGCTGGATCATGAAGTTCAGGGTAGCCCCCTGTCAGCTAGTTATCAACCTTATACTCATCATCTAAATCTAAATCACGAAGAAGATGAAGATTATGATGAGGAAGAAGCTGCCGAGGAACCGCAGGACCCTCCAGTTGTTGATCCCGATCGACGCGGAGATGATGGCGCAGATGATCATTAACCGAGTATTGGACAGATCGATGCAGTTTTGAAGATCAACAGATATAGCTGCTGCAAAACTTTCCTATCTGCTGGTTTTCCTCTATTAATTGGTTGTTCAAGAAACCTGAATTGGCAGCTGGTCTTGATTGTAGGAATTTTCTCGTCTTGTGTTCTTTGATTGGTGCAGTCTCTAAACACACACATGCTGTGGTTAGTGATTCGAACCGATAGCTGATTTGTACCTCCAGAAATGGAAGCACAAGAATACTGCATCCTAGTGAATTTTCTTTCGTCATTCATTTTTGTTCAAGAACGCTGCAGTTATATGATATATCCATTTTCTCTGTTATGTGAATGGCTGATTCAGGGCAGTTACATTGTGTATGCAAGCAACTAATTGTGTTAGCATGATCACATACGCAGAATTGCTATGAAAAAATATACTTGTAATACCCCTTCAAAATACCAATTGCATGTATGTTTACTCACTGCTGCATAATGGGATATTGCACGCAGGCATTTCCACAGGCGAAAGCCCATTTTCTCGGGGACAGTGACAGCCGTGTTGGATCCTGAGATGGCAAGTAGAACACTAGAGTGTGGGATGAATGGTGTTTATCAAATAAAATAAGCATCTAGAAGATATTACCTTGAGTTACAAATTAATACTTAATCAACAATAACTTGCAAAATACAGAGTACTGAGAAAGCAAAGTAATTGCAAGTATTAAACAATATGCACAAAGAGAGACACGTACAAAGGCAATCAACTTATCATAGTTCAGTTAACTCGCACCCTACATCTAGCCACATGTTCATTTAAGGACATAAATCCACTAAACATGTTCCCAATGGAATAAAGATTACAACACGTCACTTACTGTGAAAGTTGGGTCGATTAAGGTGCTGAGGAAGTATTGAAGATGTGCAGATGAGCAATCTTGTGCAAGGATAGCTCGCATGTGCTCTGGATCCTGCATATCTGGCTCTGCACAAGTCAGATACGGGGATTTCGAGCTAATGGACTTTTACCTGTATGGATTCTCAGGTTGGAGGATCGGCGGCTCATAGATTGGCCCCTCTACAGTCCGAGCTTCGGATAGCTCGGCCCGGCACTTCGTCAGTTTGGTATTCAAAATGGAGTTTGAAAGCACGGATGGGCTGACCATATGATGTACTGTCCTATTCAAAAGAAAGTTGTGATTGGACTAGGATTTCGTTTGAGTTGGAGTTCTAGTCAAATAGGAATTCCTCTTGAATTAGAACACTCATTGTGCTCTAGGCTATATAAGGGGTGTTTAGCGAGGGTTTTGAGTGATCGATTGTTGTTGTGATATTGAGAGCTCTGATCCACCATTGTTGGGAGCCAACTTTAAGTGATTGTATTATGAGCTTTTGGGGGATCTTGAGTGCTTCTTCTTCGTTGCAAAGTTGAAGATTTGTTTTGTTCTCCCCTTCCGTAATAAAGCTTACTGGAGTTTCCCAGGCCAGTCCTCGGCCTAAAGTTGCAATTTTTCTCTATCCGCGATTGTGATCTGCCTGTCTTATTCCCTCACCATGATCGTCGACGATCCTAAGGCTTCTGCCAACGCATAACAAACTGGTATCATAGCCTAGTTTCGGTGATCTTCATAGACAGTTACGATAAGGAGCGACGGCGACACTCTGAAGGCATCAACCTCTAGAGAGCATGCTCCAGTGACTCGGACTATTGTGGCTAACACGAAGTTTGAAATTGTGAAGTTTGAATGGAAGCTCAACTTCGGTCTGTGGAGATGCAAGGTCTCGGATGTCTTGAACCAACTTGGTCATGATATCGCATTGGATGAGAAGCCAACGTGCATGACGGACTCCGAGTGGAGAACATTGAATAGCAATGCGTGTGGTACGATCCAATGGTACTTGACGAAGGAGAAGAAATACATGTTTATGGAGTAGAGAAATGCAAAGAAGTTTTGGGATGAGCTCGGCAACAAATATATGAAGAAGAACATCTAAAACCGAGGTATGATAGGCAGATTGATAAGACCTGGTATCATGTTTGTCGTATGTTTATGTGCATATTATCAATCACAACCAAAACAATCACATTTGATTGCGGTCAATCGAATTTTTCATTATCTTAACCATACACTTGACTATGGCTTATTTTATCCTAAATCATGCACTTATGAGTTAACCTCACATAGCGATACCAATTTTGACTCTGGATTATTTTATCCAAAATCATGCACTTATGAGTTAATCTCATATAGCGATGTCGATTTTTTCGGATGCAAATCCAATAGGAGAAGTACTTATGGCACTTGCCATTTTGTAGGAAATTCCCTTGTGTTTTGGTTTTCCAAGAAACAAAACTCAATATCCTTATTTATGACCAAAGCGAATTATATTGCCACATGTCTAGCTTGTGTACAAGTCCTTTGGATGAGACAAACATTTAAGGACTATGGTATCGATTGTGGTACATGTGCTATCATGGTCAATAACCAAAGTGTTATATGTCTTTCCAAAAACCAGGTACAAAACTCTCGTACCAAACACATAGACATTAGGCATCATTTCATAAATGATCATGTATTCAAGAAGTATATTAGTAGGCTAGAGTACATTGACACCCTAAAACAAATTGTCGATATTTTCACTAAACCTCTCAAGGAAGATTCATTTGTGAGGCTTAGGAGAGAATTATGTATTATGGGTGAATAGGAACTCTAAAGGGTCATTTTTGTATGTCTTAGCATGCTTCATACATATTTCATATGTTATACCATGTTTCATGCACATTTGATTTGATTGAATCATATATCTCAATTTTTCATATCTTGAGTATTTTCATGAGAAATATATGTTTCGTGTAATATTTTGAGTTATTTTGATTTGATTTGGTATTTATGTGCTTTCGATGATTTAGTTATGTTTTTGAGATGATTATTACTTAGTTTGAGATATTAGATTTATTTAAACTTGAGATTTTCTCCATATTTCATCATAGGTTCATTATTTGCCCTAGAACTAGGACATGCATCTGGAAGATACGCACCAGACGTCTGACAATGTCTAAATTTTTCTTCCTTAGACATAGCCCCATGTCAGCTATCTGTAGTTCATTAGACAGATGCTTGAATAGTGGTTTAGACGTCTGCCTGGTGAACTCCAGACATCTATACTGTGAGGAATTTTTCTGGATTATTTTCCGAGAGCTCTCTTCTCTCCTTCATTTTAACAGTCATTTGATGTGAGATGACCAGACGACTGAACAGTTGATCAGCCGTCTGTTTGGTCTTCATCAGACATCTTATAGCCCTAGCATCAGACATCTTATAGCCCTAGGATTCTCTAGCTATTTTTCCATTCTTGACCAGCCATTTGTAGGAGGATGTTTGGGTCATGCACTCCAGTCGTCTGATTACTTCAAGATTTTAAGTTTAAAATCTTTGCGCCAGCCGTCTGGTCTTTCAACTCCAGACGTCTGACCGGTTTTAAATTTTGATCTCGATTTAATCCAACGGCTGAGATTCTTCGATCTTTCGTTTTAAATCTTTAATCTTCATGATTTAGGGCTCATACTTTCTCTCGCCGAACATCTACCATCTGTCTGACCCCTAAACCCTCCGTTCTTCTCGTCGATTCTCTGACCGATTTCTGTCGCCTTCTGCAGTTAGTCGATCTTTCGATCACTTTCCAATCGATCTCTATCGATTTGCTCATCAACATAGGTATAATCCTCTCTAGTTTTTATATATTTCAATTTGGGTTTGTTTTTAATCTCCATTAGGGTTTAGTTCTTGAGATTATATTCTCATGACCCCTCGCAAGAAAGTTGTTGTCTCCAAACCCCCTCCTCCTAACCTTAACCCTAGGAAGAAGAGAGTTCTTCTTCCCGTTCAAGCCACGTGCAATGCACAATCTTCGACACAAGCTTCACAATCACAACCACCTCCTTCACAACCGGGGACTATAAGGAGATATAGCAAGATATCCATGTGAGATGTGATGCATGCACAAGATCGGAGCAAGTCAACTAATGCATACATTGTATCTCCTACAGATTTGCATTGATATGAAAGATCTCAACCAATTCAATGTATCGTATATTTCCATATCTGTAGCAAACGACTGGAGTGCCTTCAGGGTTTGTGTATTTAAGGAACACAAGAGGAATGAAAAAATTAATATTTTACTGGCTCAATTTCCAATTTATAATTTCTTCATGGTATCAGAGCCTTCTGCGTAATCACAATCTGATCTAGCCACTCAATCTTCCGCAGCGCTCTCCCCCCTTTGGGGGATGGACAACTCCTAGAGGCCTCTCAGCCTCTCCACATCAAGTGACGCCTAATCGCCATACAATAAGTTCAGCGCCTGGGAGCATCAATAGCTGTGACGGCACCAGCCGACAGCATCAAACAATCCGGCGGCCAACAACCACCGCCAAATCAAAGATCATCTCAAATTCTCTTCCTCTTCTTAAGATCTCCAGTCCGACGACATGGCCAACATGTGAACGACATTCTGCCAAAGTCCAAAGGTGACATCTTTCCAGGCGGGCAACACATCAAGATCAGTAGGCGATCCATGCATCACCGGTGATCGACCGATTTATCCAGCAAAGCAGTGACTGACCTATCTGCGAGGTGGTGACCGATCCATCCAGCGAAATAGTGACCCAACGAGCGCTCCATTATGCAAGACAGCAACCTAGCGAACCATCGTGTAAGACTGACGTACGATCGATCCATCCAGTGACGTGGCAACCGACCCATCTTCCCTTGGGCGGCGACCGGCGCATCTTACCTCGGGTGGTGATCGATCTATCCAGCGAAGCAGAGATACGACTAGGGATCCATCTGGAAGAAACTGACCAAAACTCCATTCAATCCGACCAACTCATCTAGCCCAGCAAGTGACACGACATCGAGGCAGCCGACCCATCCGCGAGGTGACGACCGATCCTCCAGTGAAACGACGACCGACCCATCTCTCCTCGGGCAGCGATCGATTTATCCAGCGAGGTAGTGACCGATCTATCTATGAGGGCAGCGACTGACCCATCTGCGAGGCACCGATCAACCAATCCAAAGGCGATGACCACTGATCTATCCATTCGTGAGGGAGGCGACTGACCCACACAAGCACGGCAGCCGACCTGCTTTCAAGCATCCAAACTGATCACCATCACTGGGCTCAGTTTGCGGGGGCGTATAAGGAGATATATCAAGATATCCTTGTGAGATTTGATGCATGCACTAGATCGAAGCAAGTCAACTAATGCATGCATCGTATCTCCTAGAGATTTGCATTGATATGAAAGATCTCAATCAATTCAATGTATCGTATCTTTCCATATCTTGTAGAAAATGATTGTAGTGCCCTAAGGGCTTGTGTATTTAAGGAACATAAGAGGAATGAGAAAATTAATCATTTACTAGCTCAATTTCCAATTTATAATTTCTTCAAAGACCACCACACAATCTGAATCATCATCATGTTAACCTGAACCCACTATACCACTAGTCACACCTCCTCCATCGAGAACGATTTTATCATTTTCATGTCGTAATCTTGAATGTCAATCTCATTATACTATCTTCTATCTGCTCACATAATCCTCAAGTGTTTTACTACATATTCTGACTTCCCCGATCTTTCTGAAATTTTTGAGAAGATGGTACTTCTAGAGATTGGCGTGACACTAGGTCCACTCACTCTTACCCTAACCAAGTGTGTCTATTTTACACCAACCGCATTAGGGATGATTTGCATCTCTTGGACACTATTGTCCAGGGGATTCCCATCGTTCTCAATGCTGATACATTAAGATCCATCCTACACATCCCCTCTTCCTGCATGCTCATTGTCGATGTTAATATGGATGAGAGATCTGTCAGGGCCAAGGTCTTCTCTAAGGTTCCCACTCATATCTCTGCCAATATTAGTGTTAAGGATCTTACCATATGGCTAAGATATGCAACCTCATCAGGAAGTCCAATATCCTACCCCAAATATGGGTCATTTGATTATCTTTCTCTCGAGTACTTTTGTTGTCTTTATGCTATCTTCGGATGCATAAAGATAAACTGGGCATATGTAATTCCTGATAGGATGATTGACACTTCTCACCTGCCCTATCTCTCTCTCTCCCCTCACTCACATCTTTACTCACTTTCATATCCCCTTGAGTCAAACCGAGATGAGTCCACTTGGAGCTCTTATCAACTCCACATTGCTTACCAAGTCTGCTGCAGCACTTAAGGTGGCAGCTAGGAAGAACGCCGCTACTTCTTCCTCATCTGGTCCCTCTACTTTCATTCCTCCTCTAGTTGACCATGCCGCTTCTACCATCCCCTCATCTTTTGCTTGACCCCATATTTATAAGGATTCCCAAGATATATTGAGGGGTAAGGTCGCTAGTTTAGGAGAAAAGGTAGCTGAGGTGATCTTAGGTCAGGAGAGCTTTCGTGGAGATTTGGCAAGCCACGGGAAGGTTATTAAGAACCTTGGTACTTGTTATGCTGATATGGTGGTTCGTCAATCGGACTTTAGTAGAGAGATCATGATTCTCTTGGATAAGCTTAAGCATGGTTAGGAAGGTCCCATGTCTGAGGTCACTCAGTTTCGTGAGACTGAGCTTCAGCTGATGAAGTCGTTGTCTCATCTCATTCAGTTGCTCAAGAAGCCACCCAATGATGCTCATGCACTCATTGATGCTCATGCTCCTCCTCCTTATCCTCCTCCAAAGCCTTGATCTTCTGCAGAGACTCTCAGGATTAGTTTTTATTTTTTTAGAGAGTTGGTGAGGATGTCATTTTGATGTACATTTTGTTTTTTTTTGTGATGTATGAGATAGTATGTCTCTCATGTTATGATATTTTTGAGATGTTGAGACTTATGAATTTTGTTGAGGAATGTTGGCTTGTATGTCCTTATTTGTACCATCGACTCTTTCTCTCTGTGTGTGTGTGGGGTAGATTTTATCTTTTGGATATGTGTCTAATTGTTCTTATATGCATTTGTGATACATTTCCAATATTCAATGTTGGTTTTATCTCCATGTAGTTTACTTTTGATGAGATAAATTACTAAGGGTGGTACTCTGTCATGTTTTGTTATAAAATTTTCTTTAAGTATCACCTATACAAGCACTCCTATGTTTTATTTATCTATTAGCACTAGTTGTTGTTGTTTCTCTTCCTCCCACTCTTTTTGGATTATGACAATGAGGAAGAGAAATAAACAAAGTAATAATTCATGTGCTATTATGAAGAATTTAAAACATTTACATAAATTATAACATTTAAAAATTACCTTTTTGAACCATTGTATGATTCAGGGGCATATGATATATAAATTTGGATTATATCATACATTCACTTTACTTAAGATATTTCATAGGATTTTAATCTCTTTATCAATATATTTAATTTCATCCATGTGTATCATCATCATATCATTTTCATGTGTATTCACTCATTCTTGAGCTTTCATTCTTATTATACATAATGTGACATGATACACTCACTTTAGCTACACATTTATGCCTTATATTATGTTTCATTGTTTGGACTAACTTGATTGGCATCAATGCAAGGGAAGTAAGTATTATTTTTTAGCACAATTATTATTTTTGTTTTTGTTTGTTTTCATCATCAAAAAGAGGGAGAATGTTGAGTATTGGATCCACCAATTTGGTTTTGATGATGTGCAAACATAATTAACTGTGAATAACTCCTTCTTTTGTAGTTAATTAATGCATCATCAAATATAGATTAAAGATATATCAAAAGCGATGATGAAGTTAAGCGATGATGTGAGGCAATCAAAGAGATGGACTCAAAGATTCTAATAGGAAGTGAAGGAGATTTCTATGTAAATTTTCATATTCTGTACTTCATTTTTTAATCTAAAATGTTAATCCTTGAATATGCTTGCTAAAAGCACTTACATGTCATGCACAACACTTTAGAACACTCATTAGTTGATCCCATATGGATATGAATTCATTTAGCTCAAAATTGAGCTTTCAGCCCTAGATCAGACGTCTAATGTAAGACCATCAGACATTTGACGCGCAATCATGAGTTAGGTCTAGAAACACTAACAAGACAGACGTCTGAAGTAGTCTTCCTGGATGTTTGAATAGCCTGTTAGACGTCTAAGAGTTCAACTCCAGTCATCTGATTGAGTGAGAACTTTCTCCTCCTTTGGCATTATTTGTCAGCCGTCTGAAGGCTTGATCCCAAGCATCTGAACAGTGTGTCAGACGTCTGGGTATTGAACTTCAGACGCCTGGATAATTCCCACAAAATTTCCAGTAAGTAGCACTTTCTTGACCCACACAGTTTGATCGTCTGATGCTCATGGGCCAGACATCTGAACAGTTCACCAGACGTCTGGTGACTCGGAAATCTGCCCATTATAGCCCATTCCTGCATTTAATGTTGCGATTTCTGTTGGGATTTTAGTGGGATTCTTAGAGCTATATAAATAGGAAATCTTGACATTCAATTCAGAACTCTTGAACACTTTAATCTTCATTGAATGCAAGCATTCAAAGCTCCCAACTTTCTCAAGCCCTAATTCACTCACTTATCCTCAAAGCTCCAAAGCTCACATCTTCAAGCATGATTGCATCACTTCTTTGGACAACTAGTAAGTGCTTTTACTCTCATTTTAGAGCACTACACTCACAGTCATTACCCTTCATTTCAAGTAAGATTATATTCAAGGCATAGGATTGTGTTATATCTCAAATTGAATAGTTTCACTTACTTTCTCTTTCATTTGTAAGAAGAGACTCTCAGTTTGTGAGAGTGTCCATTCCCGGGTTGACTTGTGGGAATTGGTGTGATTGTTGGATTTACACTTGCTGGGTTTTGGCAAGTGGGCACATTAGTGGATACTAATCTCTCGTGGGATTTACTTGAGGGTTGCTAGAGTAGAATTCTATGGAGTTGAGAATTGACTCGGAAGAATCCTGTAAGGATCGCCTTACCCTTGCAATACTAACAACAACACACTAGAGGGGGGTGAATAGTGTAATGGCAATAAATTGTCCAATTAAAATTAAACTTGCAAATGCGGAATAATAGATGCAAGAGGAAATAATTGACACAATCAATCCAAATGCAAACACAAGATTTTACCCTGGTTCTCCAAAACTTGGGTACGTCCAGCTACACCAATATTCACTATATTCCCACAAAGAGAAGTGAATACAAATTCCACAAAGAGATACCTCACTAAGAGGATTTTGCCCTACACAAGGACCCAACCAACCCTACACAGGGGTCGAACTCCCACCAAGAGAATTACTAACTCCCACTCAGAGAATTAGGGTTAGCCCTAAACTAGGACACTAAACTCCCACTAAGAGAGTTACTTCCACAAAGAGAGTATCCTAATCCTACAAAGAGATAAACTCCTACAAAGAGAGAAAGACTAATTCCCACAAAGAGAATTAGAGTTACAAGAATCACCAAGTAAAATAAATACTCTTACCTATGCCTTGAGATGCTTCCTCATAGATGAATGCAAGGCATGGAAGAGAATCTCCAAGTGTTGAGATTTGCTTGAAAGCACTTGGATGATTTTCCTTGAGCTGGACTTCAATGCATGAAGAGGAATGAGAGCTCAAATAGGGAAATGAGAGAGTTTGAGAGTGGCTTTAAGAACTCTTATGATTTTCAATAGCATCAAGCAGCTCTAATGAACTCAGCATAAACCATATATATAGAAGCCATATATCAACCCTCAAAACCCAAGAAAACAGCCAAAAGCACAAGGCAGCAACGGTTAGAAACTGGGCGAAAACGACAGCGACAGTCGACTGATGATCAAAAGACAGTCGACTGATCAACAACTATAAAATATCCAACGGCTATAATCTGAGCCAGGACAGTCGACTGATGAAGTCGATACAGTCGACTGAGAACAGGACATGCGCCTATAAAACTTTCAGCAGGCGACTGCTGCATGAGATGGAATAAAGCAGAGAGCTGCACTCTTTCTCCAGATACGCATACAGGCGACTGATGTCAATAATACAGTCGACTGTCAAATAGTCAGGTGACTGTAAAACTTCATCAGTCGTCTGCTGCAGAAGAAGGAGAAAAACAGAAAGCGGCAGAGATTGCACTTACGCTTTTCAGACGACTGTTGACCAATCCACAGGCGACTGTAAATATTCAGGCGACTGTAAACCGAGCATTAGTCGACTGTTGCGTAAAGCTCAAGTAGAGTCAATAGAAATGTTGACTTGAGCAGTACATATCAGTCGACTGTAGGAGGATCGACAGGCGACTGGAAATCACCCAGTCGACTATGAATCCTTCAGCAGGCGACTGATGGAAAGCCAGAGACTCCAAGTGAGTCTTTGGTCAAGATGAACCTATTAGGTTGGATTCTATGATAATCCTAAGGCTTACTAAGATGGCTAAATACAAATGCATGAATGAGTAGACCATCTATCAAGGCATTACATTAACCTAGACTCAAATGAGAGAGAAAGCAATAAAGTAAATATTACATGGATTACATTGCTTTCCTTAGAGTCTAAGTCTTCCATCTTGATGCCTTGATGCTCTCCATCATCTCCAAGCTTTGGCACCCCTTGAGTCCAAGCTTTGGCCCTTCTTCACTTGATGTCCATCCTTGCACCAAGTGTTTAGTCTCTAAGAAAGATATTCTAGAACTGAAACCGTGAGACTAAAACATGAGAGTCATTAGCAACAACATAATGTTGTGATCATCATCAAAATAAGATTGGAATGAAACACCAATACTCAACAATCTCCCCCTTTTTGATGATGACACATATTATGTAAAATATAAAGAAATAAAGCACAACGCTAATGAGCTCCCCCTACTTATATGCACCAATTATACAATGAGATACACAATAGTAAAAACTCATTATACCATATAAATTCATGGTGACATATAATAGGCATGGATTACATAAACCAATTTTAATCGACAATATCATGCAAACATGAATGGTTTATACAATCCCATATATCTCTCCACATAGATATATCTTTCCCCAATATGCATATGTATGAAATACAAGATAGACATTACATAATGCATATATCTCTCCCCCTTGACATCGTCAAAAAGGTGGACATCAAATATATCCCCTTTGTCATCTTAATCAAGATGTGACAATATGCAAGGAATAAGGAGATGTATGATACCAAATTGAAAATTTTAGTTGGTATCAATACTATCCCATGCTCCCCATAGATCATAGAAATGGTCAAATTTTGACTTCTAGGATCTAATATCAATTATAAGGAAGGAGATTAACAATCTCTAACAATTGAGGTAAATACCAATTGTAGAAAAAAGAATCTTCGAAAATAATCCTCTTTACTAATTGATATACATATATTGGAGCCATGGGCCTAACGTGTATCAAAGCAATAGATATGGAAATATCAAGCTTCAATGATACACAATGATATTGCCAAAAGGAATATAACATGAAACACCATGGCAATATCTAAGGGGTTTGGTTTGAGACCACATAACAGCCAATTGTAAAAAATGATCTCAAACTTACCCCGAAATAAGAGTCAAAATATGTTTTAAAATATTTTAAACATACAACATATTAACTCCACATTGACATACATATGGATCAACAAATGCATGTATGTCAATGTCCTCCCCAAGATTCCAATTTTCATGAACATAAGTTTGAAACATTTTCAAAAACATGAAACACACACAAACAATGGGTATGCTAAAAAGTAAAATATTTAAGCACAATACCCATACAAAATGCATATGTGTGAGGAACCTAAACATTAGGAAACCAAACCCAAGAGGAGTTTGATTTCCTAATGTAATCACATGAGGTGATCACATCCCTAACTAGAGAGTTGATGTAACTATCCCTCTCTTGCACACTAACCTTAATGGGAATCCATAAACTCAAGGATTTCCTAGGCAATGGTTTTGCCTTTGCAAGAGTGGTGGATGTGGCATGCTTAGGTGTAGAAAAGAATTTCTTGGCATGCATAGAATGAGGAATTTGCTTCTTAGCAAAAAATGAAGAGTTTTCGTTCTTCCTCATCACCTTGTGATTTACATGCTTCTTGTTGGTGTTATTGTTATACAAGAAAGCACGGTGATTCTTCTTAGGTACTTTAGCAATATTTTTTGTATTTGCACCATAAGAGGAATTAGAGGTGGGTTTGGTACCACATTTTGAATATACTCCAAACCTCCTCTATGGTTTGCCGGATGTTGTTTTTCAAGCAAATCGTGGAGTGAATCCCTAGAATAAACAAAGCTTTTGGGATTCCTCTTCGCATTTCAACGTAAGTTGTTGAATGAGAGTTTCTAAGCTAAGATTTTGAGCTACTAATTTTTCATTGGTTATGCTCAAATCCTTAACTTGAGAGAGAAGTATGTCTCTCTCACTAGTGTCAGAAACATGCAAATTATCATGATTATTTACACTAGTAGATTCTAAAGCATGCACCTTACTCATAGCATTCTTAAATTTAGCCTTCAATTTATCATATGAGTCGACGCACTTACTTGCCAAGTTGGAGGCCACATTGAAGCGGTATTCGAGCTCCTCGTAGGATAGATTTTCCTCCTCAACTTCCTCATCACCTTCCTCCTCACTAGAGCTTGACAAAGACTCTTCCCCATTAGCCATGAAGCACACTTCTTCGTTGGAGTTGAGCCACGCCTCTATCTCTTCATCGCTTGAGCTAGAGGAGATTGATGAAGAATCATCAAAAACCGCGAAGCACTTGTGAGCTTGCTCCTTGTCATCCTCTTCTTCATCACTTGATGTGTCCTCATCGGAATCATCAAATGTGCCGACAAGTCCCTTCTTTTGGTTCTTGAATTTGGACTTGCCTTTCCAATGCTTCTTCCCTTTCCCTTTGTAGGTCTCTTTATCGGGCTTGGAAGGGCATTCGGTAGAAATATGACCTTTTCCTCTACAATTGAAACAAATAGAATTGTTAGACTTGGAGGCAAACTTTGACAAAGATTTACCTTGCTTTCCCTTGAGGAATGCCTTGAATTGCTTGAATTGCTTGGCAAGCTCGATGTACTCATCATCGCTAACATCATCTTCTCCATCATCTTCACTCGGATCTTCTCGATGGAATTTCTTTCTCCATTCAATTAACTCCTTCTCGGCATGGAACGCAACCCGATTTTGCTTCTTCTGCTTCTCGGGCTTGGATGGTTGAATCTCCTTCTTGTGTTGAAGCTTTACTTCATATGC
This sequence comes from Scilla litardierei, assembly GCA_030789695.1. NCBI lineage: Eukaryota > Viridiplantae > Streptophyta > Magnoliopsida > Asparagales > Asparagaceae > Scilla > Scilla litardierei. The sequence continues at coordinate 19,678 of JAULAV010002609.1, read as the reverse complement.
CATGAGATTTCCGATGCACTCCTCAACAGTGTATGTGGACATGTCATATGACTCCAAAATACCGTTGGCCTTTGACTCCCATTGAGATGTGAGCGAGTCAAGGATCTTCTCCACTCGATCCCCTTGGGAAATCACCTTCCCAAGTCCTTCCAAAGCATTCACAATTTCTGTGAACCTTGTGAACATCTACGAGATGATTTCACCTTTCTGCATCTTAAACAACTAATATTTAGATCTAAATATGCATTGTTTAGATTTCTTTACCTTCGAAGTCCCTTCATGAGAAATCTCCAATGTAGGCCAAATTTCGTTGGCCGTTTTGCACATAGAGATGCGGTTGAACTCATTTGAAGTGAGGGCGCAATGGGGCCCGCGCATTAAATTTGATCGAGTCCTTCTCCGCTTTTGTTCTCAAAGCCGCAGATGTAGTAGGCTTCTCAAATGGTGACTCTGTGATGTCCCAAAGGTCTTGACCCTCCAAATAGATCATCATCCTGATCTTCCAACTTGGGTAGTTGGTTCCATTGAAGAGCGGGGGTCGAACGGTTGATAGACCTTCTTCATGAGACATGGATGAAGCGTTGTATGCCATCGTTGTTGTATCCTTCAACATCGCTCTGATACCAATTGTAAGGATCGCCTTACCCTTGCAATACTAACAACACACTAGATGGGAGGTGAATAGTGTAATGGCATAAATTGTCCAATTAAAATTAAACTTGTAAATGCGGAATAATAGATGCAAGAGGAAATAATTGACACAATCAATCCAAACGCAAACACAAGATTTTACCCTGGTTTCCCAAAACTTAGGTATGTCCAGCCACATCAATATTCACTATATTCCCACAAAGAGAAGTGAATACAAATCCCACAAAGAGATACCTCACCAAGAGGATTTTGCCCTACACAAGGACCCAATCAACCCTACACAGGGGTCAAACTCCCACCAAGAGAATTACTAACTCCCACTCAGAGAATTAGGGTTAGCCCTAAACTAGGACACTAAACTCCCACTAAGAGAGTTACTCCCACAAAGAGAGTATCCTAATCCCACAAAGAGATAAACTCCCAAAAGGAGAGAAAGACTAATTCCCACAAAGAGAATTAGAGTTACAAGAATCACCAAGTAAAACAAATACTCTTACATATGCCTTGAGATGCTTGCTCATAGATAAATGCAATGCATGGAAGAGGATCTCCAAGTGTTGAGATTTTCTTGAAAGCACTTGGATGATTTTCCTTGAGCTGGACTTCAATGCATGAAGAGGAATGAGAGCTCAAAGAGGGAAATAAGAGAGTTTGCAAGTGGATTTAAGAACTCTTATGATTTTCAATATCATCAAGCAGCTGTAATGAACTCAGCATACCCATATATATATAAGCCCTATATCAACCCTCAAACCCCAAGAAAACAGCCAAAAGCACAAGGCAGCAACGCTAGAAACTGGGCGAAAATGACAACGACAGTCGACTGATGATCAAAAGACAGTTGACTGATCAACTGCTAGAAAATATCCAACGGCTATAATCTGAGCCGGGACAGTCGACTGATGAAGTCGATATAGTCGACTGAGAACAGGACAAGCACCTGTAAAACCTTCAACAGGCGACTGCTGTAGGAGATGGAATAAAACAGAGAGTTGCACTCTTTCTCCAGATACGCATACAGGCGACTGATGTCAATAATTCAGTCGACTGTCAAATAGTCAGGCAACTGTAAAACCTTCATCAGTCGTCTGCTGCAGAAGATGGAGAAAAACAGAAAGAGGTAGAGATTGCACTTACGCTTTTTAGACAACTGTTGACCAATCCACAAGCGATTGTAAATATACAGGCGACTGTAACTGAGCATCAGTCGACTGTTGCATAAAGCTCAAGTAGAGTCAATAGAAATGTTGACTTGAGCAGTGCATATCAGTTGACTGTAGAAGGATCGACAGGTGACTGGAAAGCACCCAGTCGACTGTAAATCCTTCAGCAGGCGACTGATGGAAAGCCAGAGACTCCAAGTGAGTCTTTGGTCAAGATGAACCTATTAGGTTGGATTCTATGATAATCCTAAACATATTAGGTTGGATTCTATGATAATCCTAAGGCTCACTAAGATGGCTAAATGCATTTGCATGAATGAGTAGACCATCTATCAAGGCATTACATTAACCTAGACTCAAATGAGAGAGAAAGCAATAAAGTAAATATTACATGGATTACATTGCTTTCCTTAGAGTCTAAGTCTTCCATCTTGATGCCTTGATGCTCTCCATCATCTCCAAGCTTTGGCACCCCTTGAGTCCAAGCTTTGGCCCTTCTTCACTTGATGTCCATCCTTACACCAAGTGTTTAGTCTCCAAGAAAGATTTTGTAGAACTGAAACTGTGAGACTAAAACATGAGAATCATTAGCAACAACATAATATTATGATCATCATCAAAATAAGATTGGTATGAAACACCAATACTCAACAAATCCGAACCAGGATACATAACCATGTTTGCGTTGCATTTTCTGTGTTGTTGTCTCATTTACATTAATTCCGTACATTTGGTTGTTAGGAATTTTTATTAAGCGTAAATTCCTTTTAATTATCATAAAACACTTTTTCCCACCTCCGCTAGTGTTTTTCCACATAGTTTCAGGTCCTACATTGTTGTCTCAATGTAGTAACCTAAGAATGAAAAAGGTAACTCAATATTACTCATCATGAATCGTAGCATATCTAATAGAGTGAGATTCCTTCGCTTTGCATACCATTATGTTATGGTGTGAAGATGGAGTAACCTAAGAGAATATGGAGGAGTAACCTATAAGAGAATCACATTTCCTTTTAGGTAGTTAAGGAATTCCAATATTAAGTATTGTCGTCCTCGATCTCATTAAAAACCTTAATAATTTTCATTATCTGGTGTTCTACTTTATTCTTGTACACTACAAATTTTTCAAAAGCTTCAGACTTGTGCTTTATCAAGAACACGTGTCCAAACCTTAAGAGAATATCTATAAAGGCGATGAAGTAGAAGTATCCACCTCGTACTTGTGTATACATCTGGCCTTATACATCAGCATGTACAAGTCCTAAGAGTTAACTAACTCTATCCACTTGTCCTATAATAGGAGTTTTTGCCATTTTGCCTTTAAGACATGACTTGCAAATTTTATATGATGTGAAATCTAAAGGTCTATGAGCCGTTTCTTTATGTAAATTGCTAAGTCTTTCTCATCAAAAATAGCATAGTCTATAATGTCACAAGTAGGTACATAATGTCACAAGTAGGTACATTTGTACTTGGAGTATTTCTTTTACTCAACGTTATTGTGTTTGCATTCAAAATATAGACAACATTCTCTAAAGTACCAAAATCAACCAAGATAAAGATGTTCATAACATTTTTCTCCAACCTTTCTATAGATAATAAAGAAATGGATATAACATTTACATATCATGTTTAGTACATAAAACTAATTACATAAAATTATAGTATTACCACTTAACAATATTGGGTGATGATACGACCCTCCTAAAACAGGCTAGGACGGAACAGGCTGAGCCCATGATCCGAGCCCATGGGCCAGGGCTGGGTTAGGCCCCGGCGTAAAAGCTCCGCAAACACCTCGAGCCATGGCGGCCCCAGACTGACGTGGAGGGAACCGCTAACCCTTGTAGGTTGAGGTAACTGCTCCTTCGAATTGTGTCCACCTTCATTACCATTCAAGAGCCCCATTATGCCCACCTTCATGATTCATCAAGGGACGATCAAAGCGGCGGGTACTTGGGGCGAGATGGGGAGAGGATGAGGGGGACGTGGGCGGTTCAGCACCTACAAGAGACCAGAAGATCAAAAGACGAAAGGACCGAATTTTGAATACTCTACACTCAGGTATTCTTCCTCCTACGACCTTGTCTTCCACCTCACAATCCTCCTCCACAGCCCGGCCTGAGGATCCGTGTACCGATCTCTCTGTAAACTGTACTCGATCCAACCGGACTTCCTTCAGATCATATCTGACTTAGACATCGGAAGGGACTTGGTCGGAACCAAGGTCCAACCCCCCTGACGAGCTTTCTTGTTCGTACAGGTCAAGGAGACTTCACCCCACCGAGGCAACCCCTTGACGCTTCATCCACCAAAGCCAAACGGTCTCAATCTCGAGCCTGTTCGACTCTCTACTCGAGGAGGCCATCGTTCTCTTGAAGCTACCCTTCGGAATACTGATGTGCGGACCCACGCATTCCCAATCGAGCGAACCTGTCGCTACCCGATCTCGGAGGATGCACGTGTTTTACACAACCATGTCGACCTCCGACCCTCGAGACTACCGAACTGTGGTGAGAAAATACCCTGAAACATTTGGCGCCGTCTGTGGAAAATGAAATATTCACCCACGTCATCCACTACAAGCAACATGGAGTAGCACGACAATGGATCCACGCACCTCCCTACCATCCCTGAGAATGATGGCTACGTCCCGAATGGAACGGGGCGCAGCCGTTCCACAGGGGGAATGGACGACTCATGCTCGGTAACCTGCAAACTACTCGACCATCTCACTTAGGAGCTGAATGCCAACTTCCAGACTTTGGCAGTGGCCATCCAGCAACTCACGGGCCTACAACATCCCTTCCGGGGAACCATGCAGGGTTCACTGACCACTCGGGGCAACGTCCCCCACATTGCTCAGCCGTAGTCACAGACCGCGAGGGTGGAGGCCAGATCCGAGAGCGTTCCCCGACCCCCACTTCCCTTCGAACAAGGGGGGACCAGGTGGACCGGGCACGAATCAACAGCTTCTTCGTCAAAACGGTCCCGCTTGACCGGGCATCAGTTGTCTAGCCGCACGGCCACCAAAGGGCACAGTGGACGAAGCGGGAGCACGCACTAGAAGAGGTCGACAAGCCGCGAGGAACGCCACCTCAGAGAGCGCACTCGACAACCTACGCACATCCCCAGCCGGGATGGCCACCGAGGGAATCCTCCCTGCATCTCCACCGACCTGCCTAGACAACCCGAGCGTTAGGCGAGGTGCCAGCCGGCCAGGCTAACCTGGGTCCTCTGGCGATCAACCACTGCCCGTTAGCAAGAAGCATAACTGAAGCTCGGGTGCCATCCAGGTTCAAAGTGCCAACCCTGGAGAAGTACGACGACTTGGGGGACCCCAAGGAACATGTTCTAGACTACACTAGGATCATGAGGTTCCAGGGGGCTGATGACACTCTGCTCTACCGCGACTTCTACAACACTCTCAAGAAGTCCGCCCGGGACTGGTACAACAACCTCCCTGACCAGTCCATCAACAACTTCCAGGACCTGTCCCGGATGTTCTGCCAATAATTTATGGTCGAACGGCAGAGGAAGCCGGGCTCGGACCTCCAGTTTAACGTGATACAGAGGCCAGGCGAGACTCTGAGGGCCTACATGAAGCACTTTATTGAGTATTGGACTTCTCCCTACTTGGTGTTAATGATGAGCAAACATAAATACTTGTGACTAATCCCATATTTTACAGTTAATCCATTGCCTAAGCTATTTATGAAGATCTACTAGCAATGGATGACTCACAAACTTCATTGAAGGCAAATGACATGAATTGGTTGATCGTAGATAATGATTGAAGCTCTGTGAAGACTTCAAGCTCATACGATGGAAAGAAGAGATTATTCGTCAATGTAATTTTTCTTTTATCTCTTCTAGTATGTAGCTTAGAAGTAGAACTTTGATGGAGCACTCACGCACATCTACAATCAGCCATAGGACTTCATTAGATCAATTGTCCTTTGATCCCAATTCATCTCTTTTGTATTTGTGCTAGGATTGTTTATAACAGTCGACTGCTGAACAGTTTATAGTCGCCTACCTCAAAAACAGTCGACTGTGTTTTGTTCTACAGTCTCCTGTTATGCACAGACTATTACAATACACTTTTGGGCCCTCTCTGATTATCTCGCACAGGCTACTGATGAATGATTCCCAGGCGCATGTCCTTGTGACAGTCAACTGTGTTTTGTAAATCAGTCGCCTGTCTATCCTTTGCCCAAACTCTGTTTGATCTGACTTTTACGGCCAGTCGACTAATGCTGCATATACAGTCGACTGTCTCTTAGATCAGTCGACTGTCTATACGGCAACAGTCGTCTGTTTGTGAGTCATTTCTTTGACTCAGCTCTCTGGAAATTTCTCAGGCTTTTGACAGTCGTCTGTTTAAGGATTTATAGTCGCCTGTTCTGATTAACAGTCGACTGTGTTCCTTGCATCCGTCGTCTGTCCTGTTACTTGTGAGATTTCCAGTATTGCTAGTCGCCTGTCGAAGAAATTACAGTCGCATGTTGGTTTAACAGTCGACTGTCTTTGATTCATCAGTCGACTGTCCACGTGGTAAGTTACTGTTATGAATTCTCACCTACCCTTGCTGACTGTGCAACAGTCGACTGTGGATTGTTCAACAGTCGACTGTCGCGAGTTCAGATTCTATCCATTGAGATGGATTCCAATTGGGTTTTTGCCTAAACTGTTTTATGGATTTGAGAAAACTATAAATAGAGCTTTTACTATTCCATTAGAAGGTTACTCATTCATTCCAAAATCTCTCAAGCTTTCATTTTCCAAAGATCAAAGCTCTCAAATCCAAAGCCCTAAGTATTTCCAAATCTTGTTCTCTTGCTCTCCAACCTAGAACCAAAGAGTGATCTTCTAGACAATTGGTGCAGTCAAGAGAAAGGGCTTCTCCTCTCTTCCAAGAGAGTTCTTCAACACACATTACACTCCACCTTCAAGTTCTACTTCAAGGCATAGGTGATTGTAAGTGTTGTTTTCATTATTTCATAACTTTCGTTATTTGAGTTGTGCTCTCGGTTGTGAGAGTGGTTTGCTTGCTCCTAAGTTGTGGAAGTCAAGGACATCGATTGTATTCGATTGCACTTGTAGGGTTGCTACAAGTGGGCTTTAAGAAAACCTTAAGTTAGGGTTCTAACTTGAGTATCCGGTGGTATCCGGGTGGTAGGGACGTAGGATTACCGGGAAGAAGTCGGGAGTTGACTTGGGTAATCCAAACCCTTGAAACATAATTGTGTTTGCAATTGTTTCTTATTTGGGTTTAATTCTATTTCCGCACTATTTGTTGGATTGCATTTTATTTGGCGTAAATTCCATTTAAATTTGCATAAACACTATTCAACCCCCCTTCTAGTGTTTTCCCCATAGACAGTGTCCTTACAATTGGTATCAGAGCGCAAGGTTATATCTATGGCATCCAATAACAACAACGTTCCTCCTCCGCCTTCGTACAACAATCACGATCGTGATGGAGCGTCCACACGTTTCTAAGGTCAATCTACGGTACGTCCTCCACGTTTCAATGGTACTGATTTTGGCTATTGGAAGTGTAGGATAGAGATATTCCTTAGGAGTGCTTCTCTTTGGAGAACTCTCCACAAGGAGTACGTCGAGCCCGCCGAAGAGGATTTCGACAAATGGACGTCTTCCGAGAAAACCGCCGAAGTCAACAACGCTAAAACAATGAACGCTCTTCATTTTGCGGTGGACCCGAATGAGTTCAACAAGATATGCACATGTAAGAGTGCATATCAAATTTGGAACCATCTCATCGTTACCCACGAGGGAACGAATAAGGTAAAGCTTTCAAAGTTATATGTTGTCGTACAAAACTTCGATTTATTTCATATGCAGGATAATGAGATCATTGCATCGATGTACGGATGCTTTACCAACATCATCAATGAATTGGAAGCCATTGGCCAAATATATTCCGAACCTGATAAGGTAAGGAAGATCATCATGGGAATGACCTCCAAATGGGAAAGAAGAGCAATCGCCATCGAGGAGGTCAATGACTTGAAGAACTACATCGTGGTGAATCTTATCGGGACTCTCATGTCTTATGAGGTAAGACGAGAGAACCGATTAAAGATTAGAGCAATGATGAATCCTTCGGAGGCCAAGAAGAAAGCTTTGGCATTCAACGCCAATTCATCATCCTCTGATAGTGCTGAATCCAAGAACGAGATGGATTTGGGTGAACTGGCACAAATGGCGAAGAAGTTCCAACGCTTCTTCTGCAAAGGTAAATTTCCCTCAAACAAACGTTTTGAGTCTACTAATGCTACTTCCTCTCTTTGCTATAAGTGTAATAAGCCAGGGCACATCAAGAGGGATTGCCCAATGCTAAACAACAAAGAGAAGTGGAAGGCACCGAAGTACCACAAGTCCGATAAGAACAAGAGAGACAAGAAGAAAGGACTCGTAGGTACCTTCAACGACTCAAGTGATGACTCATCAAGTGATTTCGATGATGAGAAGGGTGAGAGCGCCCACATGTGTTTCATGGCTCTAGAAGACCCACTCTTCGATGAGAGTGATTCCGACATGGACGACACCGAGGTAACAATGGATGAATTTCGCATAGCTAATGAAGAACTATTTGCTAAATACCAATCTTTAATGCTTAAGTATTCTAGCTTAAAGAAATTGAATATTAGCAAGTCATCCATTCCATGCATTATCAACAATGACACTATTGTTGATACTTTAACTCTTGAGAAAGCAAACTTAGCTTCTCAAAATGTCACTTTGAGAGATGAGGTGAATTCCCTCAAATCTCAACTAGATCAAACACATCCTAAGGATAATAGTGATCTAGTTACACGCCACACACAATTGGGTTTAGAGAATGATTCTCTTAAAACTCAAGTGCACGAGCTCAAAGCACGGGTGTCCACCTTGGATACCAACATTTCTTCTTTAAAGGAGAAATATGAGCTCATGTCCTCTCGTATTGTGAGATTCAATAAGGGAAAAGGACAATTGGATGATTTTCTTGCAAACCAATTTCTGGCCACACATCGTGTTGGTCTTGGGTTTGTGAAAGCGAATGCATCTAATGATCGCACCTCTTATAGTGGTGTCACTATAGATTTTGTGAGGCCTTCCTCCGGTGCATCCACAAGTGGTGTCAAAGACACTATAGGTAGCAAACCTACCAAGAAAGTCACCACTTCACCTTCTCTTCCTTTTGGCAAGAAACCCACTAAGGGTGGAAACCAAAAGCAAGGCCATGCTTACATGTACACCAACACTCATCCACGTAGGAAACCTCCTACTTCACAAGTGGATAATCATGACACATTCTATGCTCCGCACCCACGGACACAAACACAACCACATATGAGAAATACGCATGTATGTGCTCCTATACACCCGTATGCTCATATGCATCATTCTTTCATGTATGCTCATCCTCCACATGTCATGCATAATTCATATGCTTCATATAATATGCATGTTCCCAAGCATACATATCATCCTAGAATGTACAATGCATATCCTCCACCACATCTCTATGCTAGAAATCATGTTCCTAAGAAGTATGCACCACATAGAAATCCAACACATATGCATGCAACTAGGAAGAGGACTCCCAAGATGTACACTATTTGAGGTCCTAAGAACACTAGTCTTAATGATGAGAATGCTTATGTTAATTCCTATTTTCATGATGTGATTAGAAACAGTAATTATGTTGGGAAGAGGAAGTCCACTTGGACTTGGTTTCTAAAGGGCTAATCCCCTTGGATCCAACAAACATTGGGTACCATAAGCTTATGGTATATTATATAGGTACCCAAGAGAAAGAAGAAGAGCAATAAAGGTCAAACTTGCTCTAAAAGGAAAGGATGGATTCTCGATAGTGGTTGCTCCAAACATATGACGGGAGATCTCTCATTGCTCTCCGAAGTGATTAACATCAAGGATGGTGCAACGGTCACTTTTGAAGGTAATCAAAAGGGAACCATCATTGGAGTAGGTATCGTTGGTAATCCTTTCAAACCCTTAATTACTAATGTTTATCTTGTTAGTGGTTTGTGTCACAATCTCTTTCCATTAGTCAACTTTGTGACAAAGGTTACAAGGTTAACTTTGGAGAAGGATTGTGTACTATTGTTGATTGTGATTCAAATGTTTTATTTTCCAGTATTAGGCGTAAAATATTTATTATTTGAGCTTGCCTAAAACCGTAGAATATTGCTTAGTTGCTAACACAAGTGAACAACTATTATGGCATTACCATTTTGGTCATGTTCACTTCAAGCACTTATATAAGTTAGCTAAGCATGATCTAGTCAAAGGTTTTCCTAAGATTGCTTTTAATAAGAAAAACTTTTGTGATTCATGTCAAAGAGGTAAACTAAGTAAATCTTCATTTAAGCTTAAAGAATGGATTTCTTCTAAGAGGCCCCTAAAACTTCTTCATCTAGATTTATTTGGGCCAACTAGAACTGCTTCTTTAAGTAATGCTCATTATGGATTAGTTGTCGTCGTCGACTTTTTTACATTTACTTGGGTTTCATTCTTAACTAATAAGAATGAAGCTTATGAAGAGTTTACCAAATTTGCAAAGAAGATTCAGAATTTCTTAGGATCCACCATTATCACTATCCATAGTGATCATGGAGGAGAATTTGAGAATGAATCTTTTACTAAGTTTTGTGATGACACCGGGATAAATCATAATTTTTCCTTCCCTCGGGCATTACCACAAAATGGTGTTGTAGAGAGAAAGAATATGACTCTTATTCAGTGTGCACGCACTATGCTCCATGATAGTCATTTTGGACTACAATTTTGGGCAGAGGCGGTGCACACGGCATGTTATGTGCTCAATAGGATCCTAGTGAGACCCCGAACGAACAAAACTTGTTTTGAGTTGTTTTATAATAAAAACCCTCAAGTAAAATATTTTTGTGTTTTTGGTTCAAAATGTTTTATAAAGAACACAGTTGGTAATTTAGACAAATTTGAGCCAAAATCCGATGAATGAATTTTTGTTGGATATTCCACACGTAGCAAAGCCTACCGGATATACAACAAAACTTCTTCAACGATTGAGGAATCTCTTCACGTTTCTTTTTATGAAGATTTTGATTTTACTCATGTTGATGATGATAATGTAGATACTCGTTGTGATTCTCTTAATAATGTTAAGATTAATGATTCTATTGTTGAGACTAACACTTCTAACGAAATTGTTGAAGTTGTTCCTAGTGATACATGTTTACCCAAAGCTTACTCGACCGTTCGTAATCATCCCCATAACCAAATTATTGGAGATATTGGTGTGGGTGTTCGAACGCGATCGAGAATTGAAGAATTCTCTCATTGCGCATTTGTCTCTACCATTGAGCCAAAGAACATCCAAGAAGCTTGTGAGGATAGCTCTTGGATAGTGGCAATGGAAGAAGAACTAATGCAATTCGAGAGAAACGAAGTTTGGGAACTTGTACATCTTCCAAGTGGTCACCAAGTTATTGGGACCAAATGGATCTTCAAGAACAAGACGGATGAAAACGAGGTAATCACACGGAACAAAGCAAGGTTAGTAGCTCAAGGCTACCGGCAAGAGGAATGTATTGATTTCGAAGAATCTTTTGCCCCCGTAGCTAGATTAGAAGCTATTAGGTTGCTTTTATCTTTTGCATCCCATAAGAATTTTAAACTATTTCAATTGGATGTTAAAAGTGCATTTTTAAATGGGTTTGTCAATGAAGAAGTTTATGTTTCTCAACCTCCCGGTTTTATTCATGAAAAATTTCCAAACCATGTTTTCAAACTTAAGAAAACGTTGTATGGGTTGAGACAAGCTCCTAGAGCTTGGTATGATCGACTTAAGACCTTTCATTTGAATTTTGGTTTTAAAATGGGAGAAGTTGATTCTACACTCTTCATTAAAGATTATGAAAATGACATTCTTTTGATGCAAGTTTATGTAGACGATATTATTTTCGGTTCTACTAACTTTAATCTTTGTCAAGAATTTTCCAAGTCTATGAAGGATGAGTTTGAGATGAGCCACATGGGAGAGCTCACCTACTTCCTTGGATTGCAAATTTGACAAATGGAGAATGGCTCATTCATACATCAGACAAAGTACACAGGGGAGCTTATTAAGCGATTCGGGATGGAATCGTCATCGAGCAAAAGGACTCCCATGAGTACTACTACTCATCTACACAAGGATGAAACCAGAAAAAATGTAGACGTTCGTCTATATTGAGGTATGATCGGTAGCTTACTTTACTTAACTGCTAGTAGGCCCGATATCATGTTTTCCGTTTGCCTTTGTGCAAATATCTAGCTAGACCTAAGGAGTCACACTTGATTGCGGTTAAACGAATATTTCGTTATCTCAATCAATCTCTAGACTATGGGTTACTTTACCCTAAATCTAGCACATATGAGTTAATCTCATATAGTGATGCCGACTTTGGCGGATGCAAGTCCGACAGGAAAAGTACTATTGGCATTTGCCATTTCTTAGGAAATTCCTTAGTTTCTTGGTTTTCTAAGAAACAGAATTCGGTGTCATTGTCCTCGACTGAAGCGGAATATATTGCCACGGGTCTTGCATGTGCATAAGTTCTTTGGATGAGACACACTCTTATGGACTATGGTGTCAACTGTGATACTTGCTCGATCATGGTTGATAACCAAAGTGCCATATGTCTTTCCAAGAATCCGGTACACCACTCCCGTACCAAACACATAGACGTGAGACACCATTTTATAAATGATCATGTAGCTAAGAAGGACATCATCTTAGAGTACATTGAAACCCAAAAACAAATTGCCGACATCTTCACAAAACCTCTTAAAGAAGATTCATTTGTGAGGTTGCGTGGAGAATTGGGAATTATGGGTGAATCTGAAATCTAGAAGCTCAAACATTCATGTTATAACACTTTTTGAGCTCATATCATTTTGTTGCCTATCTTCATGTGCTTTATTATATATATGTGTTTAAGAAAGGCAATTGTGATTTAATTGATTTCATGAGTTTTTGAGATTGATAGTAGTGATTTGTGTTTCAATGGATTTATTGTTTTTACATTGTTTTTTACGATGTAATTGTGATTAGATATAGGTCCTAGGGTGAGTGTTCTTATTCTCTGGAATTCTATCTCACTGTGCACTCTTGAACCAGGACAGACGACTGTTTTTCCTTCGACAGTCGACTGCCCTACTCTATCTCCTCTGTCTAAGAATTGGTATCTTTCGCACAGCCGGCTGATGACTGTTTTACAGTCGACTGTTATTTTAACAGGCGACTGCATTTTAGTCATCAGGCGACTGTTCTCTCTGTCAAATTTTCTTCAGAGCTCTCTGTCTTATTGATGAACTGTATGGTTTCTCGGCCAGTCAACTGTTGCGTAACTTACAGTCGACTGTCCAACGGACAGACGACTACATGTTACTTACCAGTCGACTGCCCATCTTTCTAAGCTTTATTGTTATCACTTCATCCAGTCGACTGACTTCTGTTCTTCAGTCGATTGTCTGCTGTTATGACGGTTCAAGTGCTTTGATCTTAGCCATCGATTCATTGATCCAACGGCCCAGATTATTTGCCCAATGTTTATATTTGACGAATCTGTTCATTTCCCCCACGTCGACTCTCTCTCCTCCGATTGAACCGCTTCATCTTCCCGCTCGATTTCTCAGCCATTGCCGTCGATCTCCGCATCCCCGCTCGTCGATTACTTCGTCGTTGAGTCTTCGCATTCATTTTTTTTGTTAGGCTCTCTCTCTCTCTAGCCCTTCGTTCGATTTGTGTCGTTCGATTACTTCGACTATCCTCTCTCTCTCTCTCTCTCTCTCTCTCTCTCTCTCTCTCTCTCTCTCTCTCTCTCTCTCTCTCTCTCTCTCTCTCTCTCTCTCTCTCTCTCTCTCGATTCCATGGCACCAAAGGGTAAGGGAAAAGAGAAAATTGTTGCTCCTAAACAACCTAGGGCACCCAAGAAACCTATAGCCAAGAATAAGAAACCCTATAAAGCCCGAACCAAGCATGTCGAGTCTCTCGTGCATTCTTCTTCGCATGGATATTCTCCTTCTGCTTCTTCTTCCGACGCTCAGCCACTGATTCACCGTCAGCGGAAGCCCATTGGTGTTAACATCAATGAGCCTACTTCTGTCATTTCCCATCAGTCTGCTTCGAGCTCTGGAGAAGAACCTCCTGTTGTACCCCCTTCTGATCCCCTTGTTCCTCTTTGCCGCGATGATCTTTGTTTGGCAAAGTTCTACTCTCTTCTAGGGATCACGCTTCTTAGGGAGCGGTACATCACCTTTCCAGCCTTTACTGTTAAGAGACTCTCTGACATTCTATCGGCTACTCACCTAGCCGACCTTTTTCGCTTCTCTCAAAGCGAGTCCCCCAGAGCCTATCCATTTCTGGTGAAGCTCTTCTATGCGAACCGCGTTCGCGGTGAGTATTCCTCTACCGGCATCCTCGATACCGTCGTCCAGGGAACCCACATTCAGATCACTCCCTCACTCTTAGGGACTATTCTTAGGATTCTCTATGTTGGTTCCCTTCCACTGATATTTGCATCTCCGATATTGACGACCTTGACCAGTCTGTCCTCCGGGATATGTTTCGAGAGGTACCTTTAGCTCTTGATTCGGGAGTCAGATCATCTATGTTTTCTGCGAGAGGTTGGGCAGTTCACCCAGTGGTGAAGTCCAACATCCTGCCGAGATATGGATCATCTGACCAGCCATCTCAGGATATCCTGAAGTGTATGTATGCTATCTTCTCTGGCATGCCCGTGAACTGGGCCGGTGTCCTCCTTGATAGGATGGACAAGGTTGAGTTCACGGCCTCCTCATCTCACATTCCTTACGGTGGTCTTCTGACTCTTGTCTTCCGTCATTTTGGTGTTGATTTGACTCGTTACGAGCCCATGCCCTTTGGTCCTCTCCTCGACGCATCTGCAAAGTTGAAATCTTCTTCGGCTCTGCAGACTGCCTCGAAGAAGAGGAAATCTACTTCTGCTCCGTCCTCATCCACTGTTCCTCCAGCTGACCTGCCTTCCACCTCTGCTCCACCATCTCGTGATATTATTTTCGAGATGGTCTCTGGACTTTACAGATTGATGTCTCTTTCTTTCCTCCATCAGGGAATACCCTTCCCTGAGGATCTGAGACAGTTTTTTCCCCAGCTTCATGTGCCTCCTCAGCCCACTGATGTCGTTAAGCATCCTGATGTAGCTTCTACTCATGATGTTGCTGCTGCCGCTGTTGCTCCTTCTGACCCTCCTCCAGAGGATACACCTGCTTCTTCTTCCGCAGCCCCTGGAGACGCTCACTCTTAGATAGGTGTTTGAGTGGTGTTAGTTTGGTGATGGTTGTACTTTGATGTTCTGTGTCTGGATGATGTTGTTGATTTTGACTTTATATATGTATGATGATGTACTTCGATGTTGTCATGATGATGTATTTTTGTCTTGATCATGATGTATCTTTTTGTGATGGACATGTAGATGTCCATCCGTTGATGTACTCATCGTTTATATATATCTATACATGATGTTGCTGTTTATCTTGTGTCACGTTATGCTATACTGCTTATCTTATCTGTGTGATGTATGTTATATTGTCTCCATGAATGCTATACTCTCTTTGATGTGCTTTTGAGACAATATATGAATTTGATATTCGATTTTCCATGCTATCTCTGGTATGATGCATTTGTGAAATCATTTTTGAAACTATTTTTGTGTGTACATCTAAAATGTTGATATTGGACTTCAATTCCTTTACTCACATGTGTTTATGATGTGATTTTATGAGTTTTGATTCTATATATCTTTATACTCCTTGATTGTTGTTAGTTCGTATTTAGCACTGTTATTGTTGTTGTTATTTGCTCACACCTTTTTGGATAATTCCATAGGGGGAGAGAAATAAACATACAAGATTCATAATGAATGTGCTAAGTATGTTCTAACACTTGAATCTAAGATTAAATTTGCCTTAGATTCAGGGGGAGTAAGATTACAATGAATAGGGATTGTAATTCCTAGATTTTTTGAATCTATATTCATGCATTTCTTACTCATTTGCTTCAATTGATATGTAGATGCCTAAATATTTGTTGACTAACTTGATTGACATCTATGTAGGGGGAGTAAGTTTTCATTACGCACAATTATTTATCCTTTTCTTTATGTTTGTTTGTCATCATCAAAAAGGGGGAGAATATTGAGTATTGGACTTCTCCCTACTTGGTGTTAATGATGAGCAAACATAAATACTTGTGACTAATCCCCTATTTTACAGTTAATCCATTGCCTAAGCTATTTATGAAGATCTACTAGCAATGGATGACTCACAAACTTCATTGAAGGCAAATGACATGAATTGGTTGATCGTAGATAATGATTGAAGATCCGTGAAGACTTCAAGCTCATATGTTGGAAAGAAGAGATTATTCGTCAATGTAATTTTTCTTTTATCTCTTCTAGTATGTAGCTTAGAAGTATAAATTTGATGGAGCACTCACACACATCTACATTCAGCCATAGTACTTCATTAGATCAATTGTCCTTTGATCCCAATTCATCTCTTTTGTATTTGTGCTTGGATTGGTTATAACAGTCGACTGCTGAACAGTATACAGTCGCCTGCCTCAAAAATGGTCGACTGTGTTTTGTTCTACAGTCGCCTATTATGCACAGACTATTACAATACAGTTTTGGGCCCTCTCTGATTATCTCGCACAGGCTACTGATGAATGATTCACAGGCGCCTGTCTTTGTGACAGTCGACTGAGTTTTGTAAATCAATCGCATGTCTATCCTTTGCCCAAACTCTGTTTGATCTGACTTTTAAAGCCAGTCGACTAATGCTGCATATACAGTCGACTGTCTCTTAGATCAGTCGACTGTATATGCGACAACAATCTTCTATCTATGAGTCATTTCTTTGACTCAGCTCTCTGGAAATTTCTCAGGCTTTTCACAATCGTTTGTTTAAGGATTTACAGTCGCCTGTTCTGATTAACAGTCGACTGTGTTCCTTGCATCCGTCGTCTGTCCTGTTACTTGTGAGATTTCCAGTATTTGTCTAACTTACACTTCTCTCGGCCAGTCGCCTGTCGAAGAAATTACAGTCGCATGTTGGTTTAACAGTCGACTGTCTTTGATTCATCAGTCGACTGTCCACGTGGTAAGTTACCGTTATGAATTCTCATCTACCCTTGCTGACTGTGCAAGAGTCGACTGTGGATTGTTCAACAGTCAACTGTCGCGAGTTCAGATTCTATCCGTTGAGATTTTTCTCACGGATTCCAATTGGGTTTTTGCCTAAACTGTTTTGTGGATTTGAGAAAACTATAAATAGAGCTTTTACTGTTCCATTGGAAGGTTACTCATTCATTGCAAAATCTCTCAAGCTTTCATTTTCCAAAGATCAAAGCTCTCAAATCCAAAGCCCTAAGTATTTCCAAATCTTGTTCTCTTGCTCTCCAACCTAGAACCAAAGAGTGATCTTCTAGGCAATTGGTGCAGTCAAGAGAAAGGGCTTCTCCTCTCTTCCAAGAGAGTTCTTCAACACAAATCACACTCCACCTTCAAGTTCTACTTCAAGGCATAGGTGATTGTAAGTGTTGTTTTCATTATTTCATAACTTTCGTTATTTGAGTTGTGCTCTCGGTTGTGAGAGTGGTTTGCTTGCTCCCAAGTTGTGGGAGTCAAGGACATCGATTGTATTCGATTGCACTTGTAGGGTTGCTACAAGTGGGCTTTAAGAAAACCTCAAGTTAGGGTTCTAACTTGAGTATCTTGTGGTATCCGGGTGGTATGGACGTAGGATTACCGGGAACAAGTCAGGAGTTGACTTGGGTAATCCGAACTCTTGTAACATAATTGTGTTTGCAATTGTTTCTTATTTGGGTTTAATTCTATTTTCGTACTATTTGTTGGATTGCATTTTATTTGACGTAAATTCCTTTTAAATTTGCCTAAACAATATTCAACCCCCCTTCTAATGTTTTCCCCATAGACAGGGTCCTTACACATTTCAACGTCCAGAAGCTGAATGTCGAGAGCTGCCCCGAATTGGTCGTAACAACGGCCCTAAAGAAGGGGCTCCGACATAGGGGCCTAAACAAGAACCTACACAATGACCCCTGAAAGACCTTGCCAAGGTCATAGCTCAGGCGGAACGGTTCATGCTGACCAAAGAGGCCTTAGTCCCAGAAGAAGGGGGTCCCCCGGTGGGAACCAAGCGGAACTCCAAGCGTGACGAAAGCGAGCGTCGTGAGCCAGAGGATCAAGGCAGGAGAAAAGGTCAAGGGGGAAGCAGCGCAGAGCGGAAGCGCCACCCACCAAGCTAAACGCGACTCAGGACGCCGTCCTGACACAGGCTCAAAAGGAGGGCCACATCAACAAGCCGCCCCCAAAGATGAAGGGCGGCCGAAGGGACGAGGAAAAATATTGTAGGTACCACAAGGACAACGGCCATGACACCGATGACTGCTGGTACTTAAAGAAGGATATCGACCAATTGATCAGCCGAGGACACCTAAAGAATTTTGTCGATGCCTTCAAGGCAACCCCCGGGGAGGGCACATCCAGGCAAATGGACAAGGGGAAGAAGGTGAACGTCGTCACGACCCCCTTGCGCGCAATCGAGTGAGGAGGCGGGCCAACCAATCGTGCCTCCCGGGCAAGCTTTGCACGCCCACCGTTATCTTCCCTGCTTTTCTGTATTTCCTTCCGAATGTATCCCCAGTTTTTATTTTCAAGAATGAAGTACGAGTTCACACCAACATCTACATGTCTCTCGAGATCTGACTCAACACTCCACCGTGTCGAACCTCCTGAAGCAGTCGTAAGGCTGGGGGTAACTCCCCTAGCAGGCAGATCACTCAAATCGACCATAAGGCCGGGGGCAACTCTCCCAGCAGACCGATCACACTGATCGGTCGTAAGGTTGGGGCAACTCTCCCAGCGGGCCGATCACTCGATCGACCGTGAGGCTGGGGTGCAACTCTCCAACATGCCGATCACTCGATCGATCATAAGGCTGGGGAAAACTTCCCCAGCATGCCGATCACTCGAATTGGTCGTAAGGTTGGGTGTAACTCCTCCAGCAGGCCGAGCACTCGATCGACCGTGAGGCTGGGGGCAACTCCCCCAGCATGGCGATCATTGGATCGACCATAAGGCTGGGGGCAACTCCCCTGGAAGGTCGGTCATAAACCGACCATAAGACCGGGGGCAACTCCTCCGGTAGGTCGGTCATAAACCCATAAGGCTAGGGGAAACTCCCCCGGCAGGTTGGTCATAAACCGGCCATGAGGTTGGGGAAAACTCCCCTAGCAGATCAGTTATAAACCAACAATGAGGCTGGGAGAAACTCCCCCAGCAGATCGGTCATAAACCGACCATATGGCTGGGGGCAACTCCCCCAACAGGTCAGACCTGATACGACCATGAGGCCGGGGGCAACCACCACCCCCCAGCAAGTCGGTCCCAAACCATGATTCCGGGCATCGACCCTAAGGCTGGGGGGCAATCCCCCCAGCAGAGTGACCATAGACCGCGACGAAGGGCTAGGAACATCCCCTCATTGGATACCTTCCGCAGGTCAAGTCAGTGAACGACCCCAACCTAGCAGCGAGAGGGGGGCAGAACCAAACCAGATCAAAGACAATTCTGAAAGCGCAAACACAATGGTGACGCAGAAGAAAAGAAAAAATTATTTTAACAAAAATGTTTCTTCTTACAGTTTGATAAACAAGAAAAAAAGAACAAAAAAGGGGCCGCCCCGCCTATGACGCAGGAGCTCGCGAGGAAGCGTCCCCAGGCGCTTCATCTCCTCCCGAACCC
>JAULAV010002608.1:0-36820 GCA_030789695.1 Scilla litardierei | reverse complement strand
ATAGTGTCTCTGCTTGTTGCATTTAAAACATGTAACATTATCAGTAGCAGTCTGCTCAGAAGATTTTTTTAAGCAGAATTAGAGTTATTAGAACGATTAAACCTGGGTGCCATTTCTGCTCTCCCTTGCTTGGTCTTGATGTATTTTCTGAAGTTTCTGACCATTAATGCTAGCTCCTCATCCTCATCTTCGTCATCTTCTTTAGCTTGAAGAGCTAGTGGTTTGGGATCCTTGGCCTCTGGTTTCTCCCTTGATTCGATGCTCTGCAGCTCAAGCTCGTGAGACATTAAGTTTCCTATCAAGTCCTCCACTCTTATATTTGACAGATCTTTAGCTTCTTGAATGGCAGTGACTTTAGGATGGAACGAGCTTGGCAGCACCCTTAAGATTTTCCTCACCTGCTCCAGACTAGAGTATGGCTTACCGAGGGAGCTAGACTTGTAGACGATGTCTGCGAACCTCGTAAACATCTCTGAGATGGATTCTGATGGAAGCATAAGGAAGCTCTCGTACTCTGTACTCAGTAAAGCAAGTCTAGACTCCTTCACCTGCGACGTTCCCTCATGCGTCACCTCCAGCATATGCCATATTTCCTACACAGTTAAATAATGTGAGATGCGATTAAATTAAGATTTATCTAAAGAACATATAAGCGCATTCATAGCTTTACAATTCAGAGAATAAAGTCTCCAATCAGCATCGTCCCATTTTTCTTCAGGTTTAAGAATTTCGGTGTCTTCAATTTTAATCACATGTGGTTTATATCCTTTTTCAAAAATATTCCACACTTTATAATAAACAGACACTAAATAAATTTTCATTCTAGATTTCCAATAAGCATAGTCTACGCCATTAAATTTAGGGGGTCGAGATATGGACTGACCTTCAACAAAAGTAGAATCAAAAGTATTCATGGTCAATCTAGCCTAGATCCTCTAACCTGCTTTGATACCACTTGGATCTGGATCTAAGCCTAGAAGACGGGGTGAATAGGCTAATAAAGTTCTTTACAAACTCAGGCAATTATTCAGCAATCATAGGCAGTTATAAGCAGATGTAGAGTAAATATAATCAATCACAAAGTGCACAACAGATTTACCCTGGTTCGGTCGCACCCACGACCTACGTCCAGCCCCGAAAGCAAATACTAGATTAATAATATTACTGGTACAACCTGTAGCTAGAGCACCCACCCTATACTCACCTGGTTCTCCGTACCTGCACTCACCAAAGTGCTAAACAATACTAATCATAGTATAAGCTCTCACTTGACTAGCCCCAACTAGTCAAGTCCCTCTTGTCTAGCACCAACCAGACAAGACCCCAAAAGTATCACACATATGGTAAAGTTTCTCCTACAAAGATCGCTACAATACTACACAAATATTATAATAAATAGTTTAGAAAATCTCAGTTTGTATAGCCGTAGTCATCTCTGTCAATCAGCTCAGGTCAGACCAAGTCTGACAGGATGTAGTCGTTTGTCTCACGTCGTGGATCTCCCAAGATGTTGTGGCCTCCGTATTTGGCTTCGAAGCTTGCGTCAATTTTTGAAGGGGCCCTTGAACTTGCAGCCTAGAATGTTGTCCCCTGGTATGTTGCTTCAATAAGAGAGGAAGGGGCTATGGCAAGATGCGGCCTTGTGGGAAGTTGAAGCCTTTGCGTAATGTTGGATGGAGAGTCCCTTTGATGTGTTGCGCAATGTAGATAATCCCTTTCTTTGTTGCGGCCTTGGATGGAGCTTCTTCTTCAAGTTGCTTGCAAGGGGATGTTGGAAGCATGATGTTGCGCAAGGAGTAAGCAATGGAGCTTTGGCAATGAAGCTTTTGATGGAAGGCAAAGGTGGTGCAATCTTCTCTATGGCCTCCTCCTGAACAACAACCTCCGGCTCTGCAGTGTTACTCCCCGAGTGTCTCGTCTCAGTTGTCTCATCAGAAGTAACCACAATCGTGCTAGGTGTCACTATCTCGTCAGAGGTGACAGCATCCATCTCCTCATAATGCACTGCCTCAGCCACCTCCTCGGGCTCCTCAGGTATAGAGGGCAATGTAAACTTCATCTTCTCCTTTTTATGCCTAATTCTTCGTTTCCTTTCTAGAACTCGAGACACCAAATGACGGGATTTGGCCTTCTCAATAATAGGTGCAAGTGGCATTGTGGGCTCAGGTATCTCCTCCACAGTATAGAAATGGTTCTTGTTACCCTCAACTAGATCAAATACTTCACCATCGATTCTACCTGCAGGAGAGAGGCGATGAGTAATAAAATCTTGAAATGCAAGCTCAAAAGGATCACCTGTCGTTATTTTCAATGAACTGGTGGATTGAACTACATCCACGATGCTTCTCAATAGGTCCATATATATGTCCTTATTTGAGGAATGTTTCAAGAATGGAAGACGGCTCGGGCACGACATCAGAAACAATGTCATTGTTGCCTTCACAGCTCTCATACTTGATGTAATGGTGCGAATATTCTCCCCCAAGCCGAACGTCGTCATCACTCTCCATATCCAATCTGCGTTCTTCGTGTGCCGGTGATGTTAGGTGCTCATGAGCTTGAAGAGCCCTGCAGAGTTCATCGACTTCTTGTCGCAACTTAAGGGTCTCATTCTGCTGAGATCTATTAAGTGCCACGCTCTCCTCAAACCATACGAATTCTAAATTAATGGGATGATCAGGACTCAAGAGGTAGACGCGGCTTTCGTATGGCATGTGTCCCCCCATGTCACAAGACTCGCAATAGGCATAGCACTCAAGTAGTGGTCATATCTTTCCATCTGATAGTATGGGTAATGTGGATAATATATGTATTCTTCCATTGGAGCCTCATACTGTGCCGAATAACCATCGCCTGAATATTCCCAAAATTGTTACATTGTACCTGAATAGTCAAAACAACCAACCTGGAAAAGATATAGTGGTACAAGAAGATAGAAATAGTAATAAAGTAGGTAGCAGGGAAAATTATCTCTTTTATTTCTTTTTATAAGTTTCCTGGTGTTTTTATATATTTTTTTCTTTTTATTTATTCGAAGTCTAGCAACCTAATTGTGATAAATAGGTAATATGGCAGAATGCCTCCCCGGCAACGGTACCATTTTGTTGTTCTGCGAGGATGTGCACCCCCAAAAGGTGATGCACACCCTCACCCAAGTGCAAGCGTGTCAGAGCAATATATTCCCGATGAGTTCGAGGTCGAATCCACATGGAGGCATTACATATACTACCTATCGATTTCTAGGTTGAGTTAGGCTTCGAATTCTTATTGTGGAGGTGGATTATGAAAGGATAGTAATGGCGATGGATGTGAATGGTGAGGGTGTCACAATCATCTATACACAACCAAAGACTCCACATAAAAGAAAACAAATAAAACGAAGAGTGCATTTAGGAGAAAGATTGCTATGGTGTCGGGTATCCCCACTAGGACTTTCGGGCTTGGATGTCAGGTTAAGGACCCTTTCGTCGAACTATAAATGAGGGTAGGAGTGTCACATCCAGAGATGGGAACGAGTACTTAACTTTTGTTGTCCTACTCGTCTAACGTATCCCTATGCTCAGCCGCTTTTGCAATGAACTTCATACATGGATACGTGCATTACTCTTATCACTGGTTCCCATACCAGAGATCCGTATCCACTCTCATAATCTACGAATTGGGATACTACACTATGGTTGGTTCTGTTGAGTATTGGACTCTCCACCTTGATTTTGATGATAATCAAACACAAATCATTGTGACTAACTCTTGTGTTTGCAGTTAGCTAAAAAGTCACCAATTAGATTCAAGAAGATCAAAAGTGACTACATGTCTTGATTCAAGTGGAGAACTTGGTAGATCAACAAAGGTGAAACATTGGCTTGAAGAACTCCAAGGCTGATATTATTGAGACTTAGAGAAATCAAAGAGAAGCATTCAACTCCATTTCTAAAGCTTTCTCTTTCACACAAGAATCTCTCCTTCAACTTCTTGAGCCCTAATTCCTCAAGAGAGATTCTCTTCATTGTGAGCCTTTCAAGCCAAGAGCTTGATTCAAAGTCACCAATCTCTCCCTAGCCACCTATAGCTGGTTATCTTGGTGGAGCTAGGGTTTGGTGTCATCTTCTTCCTCAAAATCCTCCTTGCCCTAATATTGTAAGTTTACTCAAGGCATATGATTTTGTTGGTAAGTATTTCATCATTTCATTTACTTTGATATTGCATGTTTATCTCTCGGTTGTGAGAGAAGTTCGTGATCCCGGGCTGTGGGAGTCACGTTTTCATTTGTGTATGATTTGGTCTTGTAGAGGTTTTTATACAAGAATTTCATAGTGCAAAACTTGGGTTAGTGGTTTCTAACTCAAGTATCTGGAGGGGATCCGGGTGGTTGGGACGTAGGATCAGCGGGAACAAGTCAGGGAGACTTGTGTGGATCCGAACCCGTTATATCGCATGTTTGCATTGTTTAATTCTTGTTGTCTGTAGTTATTCCGCATTGATGTTTGAGTTTGCAAGATAATTAGGAATTATACTCTTGATTATTTTAAAGTACTATTCACCCCCCTTAGTACTTGTGCAGTAGCTATCAGGGCATTACATTTTGTATATGAGCTAAGTTCATAATTATGACAAACAACGACTACATCGTCTTCAAGAATCGTGAAGGAGCTTCTTCAGTGATGGAAAGACACTCCTCAACTAGGCCTCCTCACTTCAACGGTGCCAATTATGGGTACTGGAAATGCCGGATGGAAACCTTCCTCCGGAGCACTTCACTATGGAGAGCCACATTGACGGAGTATGTCGAGCCCGATGAAGAAGACTTCACAAAGTGGACTACCGCGGAGGTCGCCACGGAGGTGAACAATGCCAAGGCAATGAATGCCTTACAATGCGCGTTGGAGCTCGAAGACTTCAACAAGATATGCACATGTAAGAGTGCATATCAACTATGGAACCAACTCCTCATCTTGCACGAAGAAACGAGTAGGGTAAAAGACTCTAAACTCGTTGTTGCTAACAAAGAATTCGAGTTATTTCATATGGAATAGGGTGAAAGTATGGAGGAGTACTATGCTCGCTTCGTGGATATATCCAACGAATTGGAAGCCCTTGGGAAGATCTACACCCAAAAGGAGAAAGTCGCGAAGATTATTGACGGACTTCCTTCGAGTTGGGAAAAGCGCACCTACGCCATCGAGGAAGGTAACGATATGAATAAATATACCGTCGTTCAACTAATGAGTATCTTGATGTCTCATGAGGTACGCAAGGATAGAAAGATCAAGATGCATGACAAGATGAAGGCATACTTGAAGCAAGAAGAGCCAAAGAAAAAGACGATTGCGTTCAAGGCCGCTCCATCTACATCTACCGATGATGAAGAATCGGAAGACGAGTTGGACATAGAAGCTTTGGCCGATTTGGCAAAGAAGTTCAACCGATTCTTCCGAAAAGGTAAGTTCAAGAATAAATCAAAATTTAGTTCGACTAATGCCTCCGCTCCTGTGTGTTATAAATGCAACAAGCCAGGACACATCAAGCTGGATTGTCCTCTAAACAAACACAAGGAGAAGTGGAAGGTATCCAAGTACGACAAGTCGAGAAAGTACAAGAAATGGTACAAGAAAGGGCTTTTCGGCTCATTCACCGACTCGGAAGATGATTCCTCAAGTGGAGAGTCGGATGATGAGCAAGTGGAGAAAGCACACATGTGCTTCAAGGGAAGAGAGGAACATGATCAAGAGACCTCTTCCAATGAAAGCGAGGATGAAGGCGATGAGGTAACTATGGATGAACTTAGATTAGCTAACGAACAAATTTGGTCTAAATTTTCTAAATTGACTAGTTGTATCTTTTGATTTCACCATCTTCTCTGTCAACCATCTAGTCGGTCCAAGAAGGTTCACCGACCTACTAGTTGCAAAACTAATCGGTCAGTGATCCTTCTTAGACCGATTAAGCAGCTTCAGAATAGAGCCGTTGGGGCATTTAATGCCACGATTTTTGTGACCGTTTTGTCTCTTCCATATATAAGTTTGAGTGCTTCAAACCAGGGATTCAAGGCTGAAATTAGAGACATTTTCACATCTAAGAGAAGAGCCATTCAACTCCATTTCCAAGCTCTCTCTTCTCACAAGAATCTCTCCCTCACTCTTTAAGCACCAATTCCTCAAGAGAGATTCTCATTCCTTGTGAGCATCTCAAGCTAAGAGCTTGAATCAAAGTCACCAACTTCATCCTAGCCATCTATTGTTGTTCATCTTGGTGGTGCTAGGGTTTGGTGATCTCATCTTCCTCAAAATCCATTCTTGCCCTATATTGGTTAGTATTTCTCAAGGCATAGGATTTTGTGGTAAGAAGTTTTATATTTCATTCTTTATACTTCATATAAATTGTTGTATACTCACGGTGGTGAGAGGATTGGCTTGATCCCAAGTTGTGGGAGTCAAGATTTTGTTTTGCTCTCGTTTTGTGAGTGTGCTTAGTCCCAAGTTGTGGGATTAAGGTTTTTGTGTGTTCCCGGGTTGTGGGATACACAGACATCGATTGTAGGTCGATTGCACTTGTGGGGTTTCTGCAAGTGGGCTAACGGAGAGCTCTAGTGGTTTTACTAGAGTATCCGAAGGGGATCCGTGTGTTGCTGGAGTAGGGCACCGGTAACAAGTCGGGAAGACTTGGGTGGCACCGAACCAGGGTACTTTGCATGTTTGCATTGCATTCTTGCTTGTGTTGTTGTTCATTTCTTATATTCCGCATTTGTTGGTTAAGTAGGGTTTTATTTGGCATAAATTCATTATAACTCTATAAAACACTATTCACCCCCTCTAGTGTTTATTCCTCATATCACAGGGTCACTACAGGTTCTAGCAGCTGGGCTACTCTCGTAGTCACCGACTAGCGGATCGGGGGTTAGTAATTTCCCCTAGTGCATGAGTCACTCTCATGATCACGAGCCCTAGAAGCGGCCACTAAGTCCTAATCGGATTCGTGGGGATTCTCCCTAGAATATGGAGCTACTTTCGCAATCCTCTATTTCTATGGCTAATCCCCCAAAACCCTTATTCAAACTACCATAGAGCAACTCTAGATTCATTCAATTAAGGTTAACCTATCATGCAACCCCTAGAATCCTAGGGTTCATCCCTAATCCCATCAATAGATCTACTCAATCATAGCACAAGATATGGAAATAATAGCAATCAATATCAAAAGAAAATAGGAAAAGCAATAGAAATGATTAACGAAAGAAATACTTAGCTCGTAATAGATCCAATACAAAATCACCAAGGAGTGGGCCTAGGGCGTGGCCTAGCCTCCGAAAAATAGTTTCCTAGAACAAAAACGAACCCCCCAACAAAGGCTGCTCAATACATATATATAGCCCCAAGAAAACCCTAAAACAGCTCTAACTCGTCATAGGCCCAGTCTGGCATCCCAGGTAGCTCAGTCGAGCTGTGCACAGGCGCTCGGTCGAGCACAGATTACAGCCTGCCCGAGCATAGATTCGTCAACTTGTAGAAATTTCCTAGGACACATCCGACCTCCGTTTGGAACGTTCTTGGCGGAGTTGGAATCGTTATGAAGTCTACTATCTAGGAAAAATATGAGACAAATACTGTAAAATCAATGGTGATAGCAGATCTTCAAAAAGTGAAGGGCTGTCCAGAAATCTGCACTTTTGGCCATTTATACTCCGCTCGGTCGAGCGTGCCCTAGCGCTCTATCGAGCACCACTTAGGGCTTCAGATTTTGATTCAGTGGAATTGATGTCGCTCGATCGAAAAGAGAGGCCGCTCGATCGAGCGGATGGCCGCTCGACCGAGCGTAGTGTGCAGAGAATTGCCTCCTTTTTGGCTCGTCAGAGAGGGAGGCTGCTCGGTCGAGCAGGGAAGCCACTCGACCGAGCGATCTGGAAACTCCCTACTCGTCCTCCTTTCTTCTCTCTTTCTCCTTCTTTTGTACTTCTCTTCTCTCCTTCTTCCTTAGCTCCTATGGGTCGTCGAGCGTGGCGACGTGAGCTCCGGCTTCTAAAATCCATGTCCATCACCGATTACCGTTCCGAATCGTACCGAAGTTCCTGAAAGTCTACAAAACATCACAAGAATCAAATATATCGTGAAAAGCACGATAGAATATAAAAATGTGAATTTCGGGTGATCGAAATGATATGGAAATGCGCGATAAAAACATAGGAAATAAGGACACATCAATAAATAAGGGCATCTAATGATCAATTAATCCAAATATGTAAGGTATGCATGAACGAAATGATTTCAAAATTAGAAATTTAGGATTTTAGAATCCAAATTCATTATATCTTACTTTCCTGAATATAAGGCAACTTCAATCTTAGATTCAAGTTTAGATTATACTTAGTACAAAATTATGATTTGTTTATTTCTCTCCCCCTATTGCATTATCCAAAAAGAGAGAGTAGAGAGACAACAACAATAGTGCTAAATAAAACTAAAACAATCATGAGAGTCTAAAGAATGTGATACATATGCAATGTGATACCAAAAGAAAATCGAGAAAACACGAAGTTGCATCACACTAATACATATCAAAATAATCATTAAAAATTGAAATTCCAGTTGACTAAAGGAATGAGAGTCCAATATCAACATTACTCATGCAAAAAGTCTCACCACACATCATATATATATATATATATAAGAGCACACAGAGAGACAAGTTGCACAACATATACACATAAGATCACATCAGAGAAGAAAGACACAAAATGTGATATCATGTGTGTGTGTGTGTGTGTAAAAAGGATACATGGAGTACAAAATAAACTGTCGACTCCATATACAAGCAAAAGTATCCCCATCGACCTTACATCATCCAAAACTATGACTAACATCTATATAAGTTCTATACGCACCAATACTAACATCCAAAAAGATACACACATCCATAGACCGACACTCAAACCCTAAAAAAAGAGGTCCTATGGTGAGTAGATTCTGAGCTTCTTCAGTCAATCTGGATGACAGTAGGATCCGAAGGTCAGCCAGAACAACAAAACATTAGTCTAGCAGAACGACGAAGAGGGTATACATGAGACTTCCTCTTTAATGACGAAGCACCGACACCAGCAGGGATATCCATATGATCAGGCACAGAAGACTGACCAGTAGTAGCAGCAACAGGCTTTGAGAGCTGAACAACAGCAACAGGAGGCTAAGCGACCTCAGCAGGAGGGGCCTGAGCATCACCTGGAGGATGAGGAACATCAGTATAGTGACCTCCTCAGAAGGAGGAAACAAAACCTGGAGAGAGGCTGGAACTGGGAAGCTGTGATACAGAAACGACTTGTAGTAAAGCTCATACAAAATAGATAGCTTCTGATCCATGTCAGAGACTTTCTTATCAAGAACAGTCACTCGCTCATTCAACTAAATGAGGAGGTGATCAGAAATTGGAGTTGAAGGAGATGGAGTCGATGGGTCAACATGATGTGTAGGAGAAGAAGACCAAGATAACCCCATAAACTCTGAGGGAGGAGGATCAGACACAGAAATCCCCAAAAATTCCGAGGGAGTATGAGAAGATTGAGGACTCTTGGAGTGGGGTTTGGACGCAGAACCTTCAGGTGAAGGAACCCTAGGCTTCTTCAGAGGTTTGAACCAATAATTTACAGTTTTGGGGGGCCATTGAAACGAATAAGAGGTACCCCGAGTGGAAATCTATAGAAATAATAAAATTAGGGCATGATCAAAAGAAGGAGAGGGAGATCTACCAATCTGACGGTGGAGGAGGGGATCCAAGGCACGATTGAGTGACTTGGAAGGAGCTGACGGCTAGAGGAGGTGAATTGACGGAGAAATCGGCAGCAATGAGGAGTAATTGACGACGTCAAGTGAATCAAGGGCTCTCGTTCGAAAGGAGGAAGACGGGGGAAGTCGATCGGAGGTGAGAGAAAACTAAAGGGGCATGATCTCTTAAGTGAAGGGTTGGTTGAGAACTGACTGTTGGATCAAAAATAACGGCTCAGATCGTGGGCTACGAACTGCCAAACTCGGCCGACAGTAGATTAATGAACAACGTGCAGTCGCTTGTCAAACCTTAATAAAAAATGACTCAGTAAGTAGACATGCGCCTGTAGAAGAAATCATAGTCGCCTATATTTGGACATGCACCTGTAAAATGATTTACAGTAGCCTACTGCACAGTAAAATTTTGAAGAAATTTTGAGCCATCTCTTAGAAAAATTGGTGACAATTGAGTAGGCGCCTGATGACTAAAATTCAATCGCCTGGCCGAAGACTAGTCGACCAGAAAATGACCATCAGTCGCCTGTTACGAATAAGAGTTATGAATACTAAAAACTGGAGATTGGGCAGTCGACTGTAGAAGAAATGACAATCGACTGTCATGGTCCTGAAATCCATAATTGAGTTAGAATCAAGGATTTGAGACTTCTCACCCTTAGCCGAATACTCTAATTATTCTACAAACATCAAATCACTATCATAAACATAAAGATTAACATATAAAACACGCATAATGTGAATATGTGACATATATGAACATAAGTATGAAAAAGATCAAATGAAATATATGAAATCCATTGAAAACATAAGGGAAAATGTGACATATATACATGAGATATGAAAAAGATCAAATGAGCTTAAAATAGGTTATAACTTATATAAATGAGCTCATAAATCTCAGATTTACCCATAATCCCTAATTCTCCACGCAACCTCACAAATGAGTCTTCTTTTAGAGGTTTAGTGAAGATGCTGGCGATTTGTTTTTGGGTTTCAATGTACTCTAAGATGATGTCTTTCTTAGCTACATGATCCTTTATAAAATGGTGTCTCACATCTATGTGTTTGGTACGTGAGTGGTATACCGGATATTTGGAGATACAAATTGCACTTTGTTAATCAACCAAGAGATGGCCGGATTTTTGGAGAGATATATTGCACTTTGTTAATCAACCATGATATGGCAAGTATCACAATTGACACCATAGTCTTTGTGTGTGTGTCTCATCCAAAGGACTTGTGCATATGCAAGACCCCGGCAATATATTCCACTTCAATTGTGGACAATGATACCGAGTTTTGTTTCTTGGAAAACCAAGAAACTAGGGAATTTCCTAGAAAATGGCAAATGCCACTAGTACTCTTCCTATCGGATTTGTATCCGACAAAATCGGCATCACTATATGAGATTAACTCATATGTGCTAGATTTAGTGTAAAGTAACCAATAATCTAGTGTTTGATTGAGGTAAAGAAAAATTCGAAATGTGACTCCTTAGGTCTAGCTTGATATCTAGCACAAAGACATAGGTAAAACATAATATCAGGCCTACTAGCAGTTAAGTAAAGTAAGCTACCGATCATACCTCGATATAGACGAACATCTACATCTTTCCTGTTTTCATCCTTGTGTAGATGGGTTGTCGTACTCATGGGAGTCTGCTTGCTTGAAGACGATTCCATCCCAAATCGCTTGATAAGCTCTCTTGTAACGTCCCGCTTTCCAGGATACCCGGAAAGTACGAATCCGTCTCAGGTGATCCCAAAGTGGCGAGTGTTACAAAGAGAAATACTAATAAAACCAGCAGGCCACTGCGCACGTGCTGGGAAGTACATGTACTGCTCCAAAAATACAGCACCAATGAATAACACTAAAAAACAATATACAACAAGAATAACACATTCATATATACGGGATATCAATTACAATACGAATACAAATATTTAACCCACTCTCAAATGTACAACAGTATCTCACTAGTGCAACCCTCAAAACTACACCCATAAATAACTCCAACCTCCAACACCCAACTGCACCTGCAAGATTACTAACACCTGAAAAACCAAGGGAGGAGCACGTCAAATCTTGTCCAAGTAGGATTTCCCAAACTTATGGCACATTATTAACATGTTATGCAAATGCTATATGACATGTCAGGATGTTAGTGACATATGGATGTTATAAAACATGTTATGAAGTATATTGTGAGGCATGTTGTGAAGCATGTTGTGAGTCATGGTGTGAAGCATGTTGTGAGGCCTGTTGTGAGTCAAATTGTGACATGCAATACAACATTAAGGAAGTTATGAAGGAAGGAAGTTAACACATAACATGAAGGAAATTATAAATGATGTTATGACATACAATACAACATTAAGGAAGAGGTGTGGAGGATGTTATGAAAGATGGAGTACATCCATCACATTGGTTCACACATTGCAATATGTTATTACAAGTTGCGTTAAGCATGATTATGGAATAAGAATACCCTACACATATGGGTCACGGGGCTATCATGGCATGACTTCATAGACTTTTTAATTTACTTTCCATTTCATTCATATAGAGTCGTGCATCTCCTTGTGCGCCCCTTTTTCCATCACATATAACCTTATAAATCCATGACATGCATTCCCTCTGCACCCACATATGTGTGGTATTGGAATTCCACACCAAGCTATATTAATGTTAAGCCAATTTCCAACACATAGCCATTCGACAACATTTCTTATTGTCCTTGCCCTTCTTTCTGCTTATAACAATTTCATAGTCTCATTCTTTTCCACAACAATTCCACAAATTCATTACTAGGCCCATGGCTGAAATATAACAATATGAAAATTGACTTTCTCTTAAGAAATTGAAGCATACATTTTTTAAGGATGAGGCATCATAAGACTGATGCGGTCGAAACCTACACTTAGATTCCACCCGGCGGTGTCACGGTCGCCAGGCGTGGTATGGCCCCTAGGTGTCAATTCCGGGCTCTATCCGCAAGCAGACGGTGTTAATTATAGTATAAAGGATGTCGGATCCCACCGGGACGGTGACAGTGTATTTGGGTTCTCAACTTACTTTTATATCTCGAAGTGAGATAGCTATCGGGTTGAGAGAATTGGTTATGGTATCGTTGTTGATTTAATAATAAAAAGGACTATGGTATTAGGGATCACCGCTAAGACCGTCGGGGATCGACGTTGGAATAGGATCCTTACGTTGCATTAGGGTTAGGGGATTAATCTCTCGATTCGTACCACTCTCGTGGGTTAGAATCGCGAGGTATTTCGGTGGCTCTCGTTGACGCAATGGCGGTAGCCGTCAACGTAGCGATATAGTTCGTCGGTGGATCCCCTCAAGGCACGAGCCGAACATGGTCACGAGCCTTGGTTGGATCCACCGATTTCCCTATTTGAATCCTAAGGATACCCCTTAACCACATCAATTTCACAAACCGTGGGCATGATCTCAGTACGGGTTATCCTAGGGATTCGGTAGGATCGACCGAAATACTCCCCTATATTCCCAATTCAACCTAGGGATCCAGATCTACATCTCCCCCCAAGGGTCTTAGGGCTAACCCATCAACCCTAGAAGAGACTACTCACTCATGACGATATTGACGAATAAAAATACAATTGTTAAGGGAGAAAACATCATAGCAAATTGATAGAATGAAGATTGAGAAACTTACGTGCCATAGATGAAGAAAAATAGCGAGCAAAAGATCCAAAGAAAAACCAAGATTCCCAAACGCGAGAATAGCAAATGAACTCCAAAAATTATCCAATAATCTTCAAGAATTTTTAATCTAGATCTAACAAGTATTTTTCTCTCTAATCTCCTCTCCAAAAATAATTCAAAAACTATCAAAAAGTACCGACTCCTCGAAAAACGATGTCGCCGATCCACTCTTCACTCACTCAAGCGCGCAATAGACGGCTCGAAAACTTTCCAAAAATGGCCTTCAACATCGTCGACCGAGTCAGTGACTCGGTCGAGCAGTAGGTTGCTCGGTCGGCTGCTCGGGCGAGCAGTCGTCTTGCTCGGTCGAGCACATCAGGAAGTAGCGCTCCTCCAAAAATCATCACTCTGTCTGCTCGGCCCGAGTCAGCTCTGCTCGGTCGAGCAGACAGCTGACTCGGTCGCCAAAGGAGCTGGTCGGGCCGTGTAAGGGATTAGTCGAGCGTCGAAATTAAGGACTGTTCAACCGAGCACCATGAGTGCTCGGTCCGAGCAGGCTGCGTATCTGCTCTTTTCTTCATTTTGCATCTGCTCGACCGAGCAGCTGCTCTGCTCGGTCGAGTCACCTGGGAAACTCTTTGATGACGCTTCTGAAGCTTCTCCTATCCTCTTGCTCTCTCCTCCACTGCTCCCATGGCTCCCTGTCATGCTCCGCTTCCCAAAACTACGAAGGCGAAGCGTGACTAAGGCCCGCTTAGGCCGGAGCTGTGTGGCTCGGACCCAATAAGCGTCGGTGTGGTACTCCAAGACGAAGGAACAAGTCCCTGTAGAAAAGTACGGAACAACAAAAGTACTAAAAATAGATGCATTCATTTTATTCAACAGATGTCCAGAAAAGTACGGAGAGTCTAAACAAAAGCCAACACGGCTACAAACAACTGAAAGAAAACTACTGGTGCAAGCACCCAACCTAGACAGAAAAGTAAACAGTGCTACGCACCCAACCTAGAAAACAGTAAATCTCTGAATCAGCAACAGTGAGGGACCTCTAGCTCTGGTCCTCCTCAGGCACGTACTCTGTGTCGACGTCCTCTGGCTCCACGTACTCTGGCAAGTCTGGCTCGTCAACGTACTCCGGCTCAACACCTGACGTACAGCACTCAAGAGAAAAGGAACTGTACGTCAGGTAAAGTCTACAAAGAAAGGTTAGGCTCTACTGTAAGTGTACTGTAATTTTAAAGAAACATTTTACTGGTTGGTTAACATGCTGGGGTTATAACATGGCAGTTATAGAAAGTAAAACGGAGCAAGAAAAGTAAACACGACAAGCAATAGCCGTAGCGTGTGCTACCGACTACGGGACTAACCTAGACGGGACAAGATAAGACGGGACAAGACAAGACAATACAAGACACATGTGACTCGAAGGGTTCATGCCTTACGGTTCGAGGGGGATCAAACCCTCTTCCAGTGTGACCGCTCAACCCTACCCCAACCCCAGTGCTCAAGACAAGACGATACAGGGATCACTCTCGCTAGGAGAGCATCCGAAACACCCATAGGCTTTTTGTGTAACAGGGATCACCCTAGCATGGAGAGCATCCGAAACGCCCGTAGGCTTTTTGTGTAACAGTGATCACCCTCGCGTGGAGAGCATCCGAAACGCCCGTAGGATTTTTGTGTAACAGGGATCACCCTCGCGTGGAGAGCATCCAAAACGCCCTAGGCTTTTTGTATGACATGACACGACATGACAAGTAAGGAATGTTCTTCTAGGGGGTCCACACGCACGCACACACAGGAAAACCCTAAAGTGTCAGTTGTTCTGCCTAGACTTCGTCGTCAAATCTAAGTGGCAGTGAGGTGTCCCAGACGCTATCATTTCACGTCTGGTTCTCTTTATTTATGTTTTAACAGTTCTAAGAGTCTATGGCCTAGACGGGGCCGAAAGTTCAAGTGTAAACACTTGCCTACGGTGGCAAGTGCGTCGTCTGTCCGGAGCGTCCCGTCGAAGCATCGCGTCGGTAATGGTCCGTCTGAAACAGGATAACGGCGATGTCAGATCGCGCTTTTCGTCAGTCCTATTACGGTTTGTTTCTAAATTTGGCGGGACTACCCTAACAGTCAAAAGTCACGTATTTTGATGATTCGTTCTGTCTAGATCGACGTCTACCCTATGTGCACAGTAATTCAGTTCGTTCGTCGATTTTTCCAACGGTGGACAACATTTTAAAGATGCAGAAAATAACTTTAGTTCACGTTGACAAATTTTAGATTAGGTTTTACGTTTTGCTACGTGTGGGTTCTACTACATGTTAGGGGAACCAACCTCTTCGGCATTTGACGTGGAGTAGACGTAGAGTCTGAACGGTGGAAGCTACCTGTCGTCTACGGTGTCTCGGCTACAGTTGACGTAATAAGATCTGTCCAGACAGCGGGCGGGAGAACCAAACAGCGAGCAAGGGGCTGCCGAGTCGCTGATCGGCGTCAGGATGAAGCGAGGCTATGCGGGGCTCACTGGCGGGGAGAGAGACAGCTGACGGCTGTCGCTAGCTGGCTGTCGACGTGTTGGAGGAAGAGCAGCGGCAGTCGCCGCTGCTGCAGTTGACGTCAGTGGCCTACTTGCGGAAGGAGGCGGCATGGGGATCTCGGGTATAGCTGGTGTGATGGCGCGACGGTCGGGGAGAGCAGCTGTCCGCGGAGCTGCTGCTGTTGGCTGAACAGCGGCAGCGCAAGCGGGATAGGTGGTGTTGAGCGGTGCAGAACCATCAGGAGGCACCACTTGGCTCGTAGGGCAGCGGGGGCGTCGTCGGATGGAAACCGGAGGTGAGGGGGTCAGCCGGCGTGGGTTGAAGGAAGAGGAGCAGTGTGCTGGCGGTAGACGTTGTCGCGTGCGAGCGGAGATGGTTCCGTTGGGTTACGGGGGGGGAGAGAGAGAGAGGGGGAGAGAGAGAGAGAGAGAGAGAGAGAGAGAGAGAGAGAGAGAGAGAGAGAGAGAGAGGGAGAGAGGGAGAGAGGGAGAGGGAGAGAGAGGGAGAGGGAGAGGGAGAGAGGGAGAGGGAGAGAGGGAGAGAGGGAGAGAGAGAGAGAGAGAGAGAGAGAGAGAGAGAGAGAGAGAGAGAGAGAGAGAGAGAGAGAGAGAGAGAGAGAGAGAGAGAGAGAGAGATGAGTGAGGGGGCAAAAATATTTGAACTGGGTTTTAAAATTTGAGTAGGCTGCTGGTAGCCTATAACTAGGTTAGTATTAAAATAGATATAGAAGGAGAAAGAGAGGAACATGGGTGATCACGTGGGTTGAGGGATAAATTCAGCTGATAGAGTGGAAGACCTAGTCTAGGATCTCAAAAAAATAGGGAGGAGAGATATAACGTGTGAGTGTGGGTTCAGTTGGGATTTTAAAAAGTCAAAGATCTGAGTAGGTTTTAGATTTTCTTATTATTTAAAAACTTTAGTTAAAAAAGTATAAGACTCCTTTTAAAACAACCTGAGATAATGGAGGGGTTATGGATATCTTTAAGTTTGTTTTAAGGGAAAAATGTACAGAACCAACGAATTAAGATTAATTATAAAAAAATGTTTTTAATAATAAGAAGGGTGTTATGCAGAATAGGTCTACAGACATCCAAAAATAAAAAGGAAAATACTGGGGTGATCGTGCCTCCGAGAGGATTGTGAATACTGTTGGATCCTGTGGATGGCAAACAACACTAGAAGGGGGGGTTGAGTAGTGTTGTGTATATAGTAAACTTTTTCGCTCGTTGATGTTAACCCAAATAAATTCCTTCTAATGTTGCCTAAGAAACCAAGTAGAGCGATCTACTCTTGGTTCTTAATCAACAATATAATCTTAAAAATACACAGAGCAATTTCACAGCAGGTAGTCGACTCCCTGTGAGCAGTAGTCGACTCCCAGAGTATATATAAGCACAGATAAGATTGCGAATAATATAAATTTCAGCGGATACAAATAGTTTAATCTTTGCAGAAGATTGAAAACGCTTCAACAAATATTAAAGGATAAACAAGCACAGAAAAACAAACGCAGAGACAAGAGATTTTATCCTGGTTCCCCGCAACCCGGGTACGTCCAGTCCCCGACCAATCCGGTACGAGATTTTCCACTATCTGCCTTGGCAAATACAATTACCTAACTTCACTCGTTAGGATTTCCAACGACCTAGTCTCAACCAGGATTTTCGACTGGCAACACCTAGACTTGTCTAGTGTTCCAACAACCAACACAATGAAATTTTATCCAATACACCACAATAATTTGATGGAGATTGGGTTTTTACACCCGATTCTATAGCCAATCAAAGATAGACAAATTTGTGCAGTGGCTTGATAGAATAGAAGTCTAGATCACACAAAGATACAAGATAAATTCTTTGTGATCTAGATCTATAGCTTTTTCAAGAATCCTTTAGACAAAATAAAGAGACTAGTAATAAGGATTTTGAAAACGTTTTAGCCAATAAAAAATAAGAGTATGATCTTAAAAGAATTGATAAGAGAATATTGCAAGATCATAAATAAAATCAAATTGGCTAGAAAGAAATGAGAGCTTTGAATTCAAGAGCGTTTTCACAAGAGATTTTTTATTTTCAATTGTTGTATATTCACAAAAGAATTTAGCTCTTATTTATAGGGAAAAAACTGAGATTTGAATTTGAATTTTCGTTTGACTTTTGTCCCAAAAATTACGGAGTAAATTGCTCAACGAATTTCAAAATTCAAATTCAAAAACGTCAGAATTTTACAGCTAGTAGTCAACTCCCTCAAGTAGGTAGTCGACTCCCAGAGTGTTTCAGGGAATCTCGAATCTCAGCTGGTAGTCGACTCCCTTCTGTTGGTAGTCGACTCCCAGAGGAGTTTTTCCTGCAATACTTCTAGTCAGAACGGTAGCTAACTCCATGGTGTGTGGAGTTTCACTACGGAAGTTATAGGATGACTAGAGAAAGCTCTTTAAAACATTTTGAAGATGATTAAAAGATTTTCAAAGAAATGTTTTCAAATCGTTTGTGTGCGTGTGTTTTGTCTATATGATTTGGCTTTGACAAATACCCTAAAGAGACACGACACACTCACTATAGACTCAGAACATGTCTTCAGAAGTTTGATCAATTTGGTGAAGCGAAAGCGAGCTTCTCTTTGTGCTTCTTGTTCTGTTTGAGCTTGAGCTTCATCACTTGAGTTTAGTCATGTTTGTCTTTGTCTTTGAGCGTTGAAGTGTGCTTCTTTGAGTATGAGTAGAGCTTCGCAAATTCTGCACATCTTGAGTGTAGTGTAGTTAGTACACTAAGCTTTCATTTGGTGTGCTCATCATCAAAATTACTTGGGGTGGAATTCAATTTTCATCAGATACGTGGTTCGATCACACGTCTGGACTACGGACAACAGTAATAAAAATCAAATACACAAAACACACACGAAACACAGCTACACGCTAGCATACGTACGGTCAGAAAGTGACCGTTACATCCTACCCACCTAAAAGAATGATTCCGTCCTCGGAATCAACAACATCACTAATCAGAAAACAAAAATGGGAAAGGCTCTCTCATCTCCTCCTCGCGCTCCCAAGTGGACTCTCCAGGTCCGTGATGCCACATCACTATCACTAGGTCGACTACCTTATTCCTCAACTGCTTCTATCGATGGTCCAAATCCTGCACAGGCTGCTGGTCATATGTCAGGTCCGTACGGACCGTGATCTCTGAGAAATCAACAGTGTGCGACGGATCACTGATGTACCGACATAGCTTAGATACGTGGAATACGTCGTGAACTTCCTCCAAAGATGGTGGTAGAGCAAGGCGGTAGGCCACTGCTCCCACATGCTCGAGCACATCAAATGGTCCAATATACATTGGACTCAGCTTTCCCTTCTTCCCGAATCGAATGACTCCGCGGTTCGGAGAAATCTTTAGGAAGACGTGATCTCCAGGCTGAAACTCCAAAGGTCTCCTCTTGGCATCTACCTAATGCTTGAAGCGGTCCCGTGCAATCCTGAGCTTCTCCTTGATGTCTCTCACGACATCCACAGCTTCCACTATCATCTCTGGACCCAACAGCTCCCGATCTCCGATGTCATCCTAGCTCAGTGGCGATCGACATTTTCTCCCATATAAGGCAGCAAACGGTGCCATACCAATGCTCGCCTGATAGCTGTTGTTATATGAAAACTCCACCAAGTGAAGATGGTCCTCCCATGAACCCTTCAAATCGAGCGTACAAGCCCGTAGCATATCCTCCAGGATCTGAATAGTCCTCTCGGACTGGCCGTCGGTCTGCGGGTGGTACGCCATGCTGAAGCTCAGGGTCGTACCCAAATTCTCCTGCAGACTTCTCCAGAACTGAGATGTGAACCTCGAGTCTCTGTCAGACACGATGCTCACAGGGACTCCATGTAAGCGTACAATCTCCTGCACGTACACGGTCTTCATCACAACTAACTCGAAGAGGAAATAGAAAAAGAAGTAAAGCAAAATTTACCTCTAGATATTTCCTCGCCAAGACTTCCGTAGATTGTCCCACTCGGAAATGAATGAAGTGCACAGACTTGGTCAATCGGTCAACGATCACCCAGACTCCGTCGTTCTGCTTCAGGCTCCGAGGTAAACCAGTCACGAAGTCCATCATGATATGTTGCCACTTCCACTCCGTGATAGGAAGCGGTTGTAGCAAACCAGCTGTACGATGGTGCTCAGCCTTCACTTGTTGGCATATCAACCACTTGGTAACGCTCCGTGCCACACTCCTCTTCATGCCAACACACCAATAATTCAAACGGAGGTCCTTATACATCTTGGTGCCTCTAGGATGTATAGAATATAGCGAGCTATGAGACTCACTCAACAGCTCCTCTCGAATATCACCTGCAGGTACAGAGCCTACTGCCGTACCTCAGCGAACCATCCTCATGAATCGTGAACTCCATCCGAAGTCCGGCTTCAACCTGCCTCCTGATCCTCTGTAGCTTCGGATCTCCTGCCTGTGCTACCTTGATACGATCCACGATCGTGGACTGAATCTGCAAATTCATAAATGACAGAACCACAGCAGGTAGGACGACCTCAATATCCATTTCTCTCAGCTCCTGCTGTACCCTCCAGTTGGCAGCATGCATCATCACGGCAGGGAGTCTACTCAAAGCATCCGGCACTACATTCACCTTCCCCGGGTGATACTGCAGATCTATCTCGTAGTCAGCCATAAGCTCCAACCATCGTCTCTGACGCATGTTGAGCTCCTTCTGTGTAAATATGTACTTCAAGCTTTTGTGATCGGTGAAAATCTTCACGCTCTCACTCAGCAGGAAGTTTCTCCAGATCTTCAGCGCAAATATCACCGATGCCAACTCGAGATCGTGTGTCGGGTAATTCTTCTCACGAGTCCTCAACTGACGAGAAGCGTACGTGACCACGTGTCCATGCTGATGCAAAACGCATCCTAGACCCTTCCCTGATGCATCACAATATACTTCGAAGCTTCTGCTCCGATCCGGTACCGCCAAAATCGGTGCTGTGGTCAACCTCGCCTTCAAGATACTGAAGGCCTCCTTACAAGCTTCTGACCAATGGAACTCCACGTCCTTCCTCATTAGCTTCGTCATTGGCTCTGCAATCCTCGAGAAATCCTTGATGAACCGCCGATAAAAGCCGGCTAAACCAAGGAAGCTCTTGATATCTGACGTTGACTGTGGAGTCGGCCAATCTCTGACTGCTCTGACCTTCTCTGGATCTACAGATATGCCATCTCCAGACACTACGTGTCCCAGGAATGTGAATCTGTCCAAGCAGAACTCGCACTTACTATATTTGGCATATAACTTATGACGTCTCAGCGTCTCCAGCACTGTCCTCAGATGACAGATGTGTTCCTCCTCAGACTTCGAGTAAATAAGGATGTCGTCAATAAAGATAACGACAAACTTGTCCAGGAAGTCATAGAAAATTAAGTTCATCAAATTCATGAACACCGGTGGAGCGTTGGTCATGCCGAAAGGCATAACCACGAACTCATAATGGCCGTACTTCGTCCGGAAGGCTGTCTTCTGAATATCCTCCTTCTTCACCTTCAACTGATGGTATCCGCTCCTCAAATCCAATTTCGAGAAAACTCTCGAACCTCCAAGCTGGTTGAAAATATCATCGATACGCGGCAGCGGATACTTATTCTTTACGGTCACAGCATTCAGCCCTCGATAGTCCATGCACATCCGGCGGGACCCATCCTTCTTCTTCACGAGCAAGACTGGTGCTCCCCACAGTGACACACTAGGGTGGATGAAACCCTTCTACAGCAACTCATCCAATTGCTTTCACAGCTCTTCAAGCTCGGCGGGAGCCATCCGATACGATGCCTTCGATATTGGTTGCGCTCCGGGCATAAGATCTATACCAAACTCTAAGGCTCTGTCGGGTGGCAAACCTGAGATATCCTCCGGGAAGACGTCGTCGAAATCCTTGACGACTGCTGGTCGGCTCATCTCCATCTGCATAGCTGCAACAATCGGCACTTCCGGCTTGGCCCGAAATCTGATGGGCCCAAGCGACTCATCTCTGCTGTGAAATGCAAACTCCGGGTGGCCAGGAATCTTGAACACCACCTTCTTGCTATGACATTCGATCGAGGCATGAAAGTCTCCCAGCCAATCGATGCCAAGAACGACATCGAAATGCGGCAGGTCATGACAATGAAATCTGCAAAAAGTTCGTGTCCACTGACCACCAATGGGATCGATCGACAACCCAGATTCACCGTCACCACTTCGTTCCCTGTGGTGATGTCCCAACACTTAGGAAGTGTATGTGTGAGAATAGAGTGCCTTGTTACAAATCTCCGGGATATGATGCACATAGATGCACCGGAGTCGAAACCAACAAGGCAACAAACAAGGCTAAGCAAAAAGATCTAAACTATGAAATAAAAGACTAGGTCTGAAGAAATACCTGCAATAACTCCATCCAAGTCTTCAGCCCCAACGGCTGTCATGGTGTAAGCCGGCCTCTGGGGTTACACTACCCGCTGAAACATCTACCTCTGTGGTGCCAAGGGTGGTCCACGGACAACATCTCCTCTCTGAACTGGGGCAGGCTCTCGAATCTGTAGTGGAACTGGCGCTCCGACTCCAGCATGGCGCGCTCTCGGGCAATCTCTAGCAGTGTGGGAGGCATCCCCACACACCAAGCACAATCCAAGCTTCTTCCTGCAATCGATCTGAACATGCACTGGCTTCCCGTAGTAGTGACACGGTCCTTTGCTCTGACCCTGCACAGGTGCTCTAGGCCTCTTGAAAGGCACTGTCTGAACTGGTCTCATAGCTGGCCTAGCAGGTGGCCGGTACTGCTCCATGGGACACTTTCCTCCACCAGCTGGAGGATCAGGTAGACGTGATATGCTCTCATGATTCCTGGCGGCATTCAGCACAGCCCCATGGTCGAAAAGTCTGCCGAGGACATGGAAGCCTGAATCTTCAGACGCAGTCCCTGACGAAACCGATCGGCTCGGTTCTCTTCCTTCTTCACCATATGAGAGACAAATTGACTGAACATCTCGAACTCTGCCTAGTACTCATCAACCATCATATCCCCCTGCTTCAGATTCACAAAACGGCTCAGAAGCTCCCTCTTTGCAGCCTTGGGGAAATACTTCTCCCGGAACATGGACTTGAAAGTCTTCCACTCTACTGGCTTCTGCAGGCGCCTCTCCTCAATGCGCCACCAGTTCCTAGCATTCTCAGCCAGCTGCATCTTTGATATCTCAACTCTGGTATCCTCAGGGATCTTTACAGCTACCAGCTTCTCTTCTGTGCTCTGGATCCACTCATCAGCACATAACGGTCCTTCCTTCCCAGAAAATGTCTTTGGCTGAAGCTCATTGAACTGCTTCACTCTCAGAGCAGCTCGAGGGGCAGGCGGAGGCGGTGGTGGTGTAGCTGGAGGAGCCTAGGTAGCACGGTGGGACTGCTGAACCAACTGATGCTGCACGTCCAGCATCTCTCTCATCATACCCAGAAACTGGCGGAATTCACCGCCCTGGTCTTCTGTAACTCCATTGCCTGAGCTCTCGGATCGGGTGTAGCGTCGTCCTGCCATCCTATTGACAAGAAAGACACAATTTAGACTCGCACATATTATTGGATAATAAAAATGAATGTTAATACTTTTATCATTTCGAACTTGCAGGAAGGGTAGGACCTGCATGGGCCACCACTAAAACCTGTCACGCCCCGCTTCCCAAAACTACAGAGGCGAAGCGTGACTAAGGCCCGTTTAGGCCGGAGCTGTGAGGCTCGGACCCAATAAGCGTCTGTGTGGTACTCCAAGATGAAGGAACATGTCCCTGCAGAAAAGTACGGAACAACAAAAGTACTAAAAAGAGATGCATTCATTTTATTCAACAGATGTCCAGAAAATTACGGATAGTCTAAAAAAAGCCAACACGGCTACAAACAGCTGAAAGCAAACTACTGGTGCAAGCACCCAACCTAGACAGAAAAGTAAACGGTGCTACGCACCCAACCTAGAAAACAGTAAATCTCTAAATCAGCAACAGTGAGGGACCTCTAGCTCTGGTCCTCCTCAGGCACGTACTTTGCGTCGACGTCCTCTGGCTCCACGTACTCTGGCTAGTCCGACTCGTCAATGTACTCCGGCTCAACACCTGACATACATCACCCAAGAGAAAAGGAACTGTACAACAGGTAAAGTCTACAAAGAAAGGTTAGACTCTACTGCAAGTGTACTGTAATTTTAAAGCAACATT
Organism: Scilla litardierei; assembly: GCA_030789695.1. Lineage (NCBI taxonomy): Eukaryota > Viridiplantae > Streptophyta > Magnoliopsida > Asparagales > Asparagaceae > Scilla > Scilla litardierei. The sequence goes on along the minus strand of JAULAV010002608.1, from coordinate 12,603 downwards.
TTACTGGTTGGTTAATATGCTGGGGTTATAACATGGCAGTTATAGAAAGTAAAATGGAGCTGGAAAAGTAAACACGACAAGCAATAGCCGTAGCGTGTGCTACCGACTACGGGACTAATCTAGACGGGACAATACAAGACAGGACAAGATCGAAGGGTTCATGCCTTACGGTTTGAGGGGGATCAAACCCTCTCCAAGTGCGACCACTCAACCCAACCCCAACCCCAGTGCTCAAGACAAGACGATACAGGGGCCACTCTCGCTGGGAGAGCATCCGAAACGCCCGTAGGCTTTTTGTGTAACAAGGATCACCCTCGCGTGAAGAGCATCCGAAACGCCCGTAGGCTTTTTGTGTAACAGGGATCACCCTCGCGTGGAGAGCATCCGAAACGCCCGTAGGCTTTTTGTGTAACAGGGATCACTCTCGCGTGGAGAGCATCCGAAACTTTTTGTGTAACAGGGATCACTCTTGCGTGGAGAGCATCCGAAACGCCCATAGGCTTTTTGTGTAACAGGGATCACTCTCGCGTGGAGAGCATCCGAAATGCCCATAGGATTTTTGTATGACAGGACACGACATGACAAGTAAGGAATGTTCTTCATGGGGGTCCACACGCACGCACACACAAGAAAACCCTAAGGTGTCAGTTGTTCTGCCTAGACTTCGTCGTCAAGTCTAAGCGGTAGTGAGGTGTCCCCGACGCTATCATTTCACGGCTGGTTCTCTTTATTTATGTTTTAACAGTTCTAAGAGTCTAGGGCTTAGACGCGGCCGAAAGTGCAAGTGTAAACACTTGCCTGCGGTGGCGAGTACGTCGTCTGTTCGGAGCGTCCCATCAAAGCGTCGCGTCGGCAGTGGTCCGTCTGAAACATGATAACAGCGATGTCAGATCGTGCTTTTCATCAGTCCTATTACGGTTTGTTTCTAAATTTGGCGGGACTACCCTAACAGTCAAAAGTCACGTCTTTTGATGATTCGTTCAGTCTAGATCGACTCCACCCTATGTGCACAGTAGTTCAGTTCGTTCGTCGATTTTTCCTACGGTGGACAACGTTTTAACGATGCAGAAAATAACTTTAGTTCACGTTGACAAATTTTAGATTAGGGTTTACGTTTTGCTACGTGTGGGTTCTACTACATGTTAGGGGAACCAACCTCTTCGGAGTTTGACGTAGAGTGGACGTAGAGTCTGAACAGTGGAAGCTCCCTGTCGTCTACGGCGTCTCGGCTACGGTTGTCGTAGTAAGATCTGTCCGGACAGCTAGCAGAAGAACCAAACAGCCAGCAAGGGGCTGTCGAGTCACTGATCGGCGTCAGGATGAAGCGAGGCTGCGCGGGGCTCGCTGGCGGGGAGAGAGACAGCCGGCGGATGTCGCTAGCGGGCTGTCGACGCGTCGGAGGAAGAGCAGCAGTAGTCGTTGCTACTGCAGTTAATGTCGGTGGCCTACTCGTAGAAGGCAGCGGCAGGGGGACCTCGGGGACAGCCGGTGCGGCGGCACGGTGGTCGGGGAGAGCAGCAGTCGACGGAGCTGCTGCTGTTGGCTGAACAGCGGCGGCACATGCGGGATAAGCGACGCTGAGCGGTGCAGAACCGTCGAGAGGCAGTGCTTGTCTCGTATGGCAGTGGGGGCGTCGTCAGGATGGCAGCCGAAGGTAAGGTGGTCGGCCGGCGTGGGTTGAAGGAAGAGGAGCAGTGTGCTGGCGGTAGACGTTGTCGCGTGCAAGTGGAGATGGTTTCGTTGGGTTAGGGGGGAGAGCGAGATGAGAGAGGGGCAAAAATATTTGAACTGGGTTTTAAAATTGGAGTAGGCTGCTGTTAGCCTATAACTAGGTTAGTATTAAAATATATATAAAAGGAGAAAGAGAGGAACGTGGGTGATCACGTGGGTTGAGGGATAAATTCAGCTGATAGAGTGGAAGACCTAGTCTAGGATCTCAAAAAAATAGGGAGGAGAGATATAACGTGTGAGTGTGGGTTCAGTTGGGATTTTAAGAAGAGAATTGCTAAATACACCCCTATACTTAGGGGTGTATGTAATCATTATATGCTAAAAAAGCAAATTATTTCAAATCCCAAGCCATTCACACTCTCCCTCCCTTGATTTTTTCCGTTTTTGGCCTATAATGATTACATACACCCCTATGCATAGGGGTGTATGTAGTCTTCACCTTTTAAGAATTCAAAGATCTGAGTAGGTTTTAGATTTTCTTATTATTTAAAAACTTTAGTTAAAAAAGTATAAGACTCCTTTTAAAACAACCTGAGATAATGGAGGGGTTATGGCTATCTTTAAGTTTGTTTTATGGGAAAAACGTACAGAACCAACGAATTAAGATTAATTATAAAAAAATGTTTTTAATAATAAGAAGGGTGTTATGCAGAATAGGTCTACAGCCATCCAAAAATAAAAAGAAAAATACTGGGGTGATGGCGCCTCCGAGAGGATTGTGAATACATGGTTCGATCACGCGTCTGGACTACGGACAACAGTAATAAAAATCAAATACACAAAACGCACACGAAACATAGCTACACGCTAGCATACGTACGGTCGGAAAGTGACCGTTACATGAAGCTTCTCCTCTCCTCTTGCTCTCTCCTCCACTCCTCCTATGGCTCCCAAAATCCGGAGAACTCCTGTAGAGCTTCGTCAACGAGCTCACGGGCGTGTCAGATGTGTCCATACCCAGATCGGGTCCCAAATCGCTCCTAAATCCCTAAAAATCCATAAAACACTACGAAACCGAATATAACGTTAGAATTGCAATATCGTAGGAGAATATGGGATCTGGATGCGAAAATGGCATGAAATGCTATGTCATGATGCTATGAAAAAGGTGTAAAATATGGACACATCAAAATCCCCCAAGCTTATCTCTTACTCGTCCTCGAGGAAGACGAATACTAAGTAGGCCCGGAGAAAAACAAAGAGAAATAAAAATAAGAATAAAAGAGAATATAGATGGACGTGGGATGCTAAGGTTGTTCAATCAGATCTCAAGCCTAAGCAGTATATCACGATGCTCTGAATAGTAAAAGTACATGCTAAAGGTATTTTCAGGCTTTATATATCATATGTCTGGCATGCGATATAGACAAAAATAGGGATCTCCTAAAATAATGCCGTCAACTCATATCAATCTCATGCAGTCCATAGAGTCTAGTATAAAAAGAGTTGGCAATGCACTTTTCAATCAATAGATACACATGGAGCATATATAGAAATCACACAGCATGGAGTAGAGAATGGAAAGAAACAACTATTCAAATATTCACTTCGAGTCACGAAAAATCTCCAAAAACTAAAGTGTTTCGTAAAGTTTAAGTATTATCAAATCTCCCCGTTATGCACCGTCTACACTCTAATATCATACTCACTCATGTGATCAGTTGGTTCACCCCCCCAAGCTTAGCTTGAGGCATCGCATCTAGGAATATGATATGGAATTTTTTGTCTTTTTCCCATTTTATGCGATAGCTTCTAATGAAAGTATGAAAACGATTTTATTCCTTTATTTTATTTCTTTTCCTTTTCCTTTTCACATATATATATATACATTTTTTTTCCTTTTTTTCATTTCATTTAGAAGCTATACTTTTTTCTTTTTGGGATTTTTGGGAAGTAAGATGCGGTAAGGGTAGCTATAGGGGTGAAACCAACTGATATGTAGAGAACTATAAAGATATGTGGAGAAGAAAAATAACGAATCTCTCAGTTCATTCATAAGAGGTGCACAACAGTTTAATAAGATATTACTCTAACTGAACTCATAACTAGCATGGATATTTTCATTCATCTAGATGAACACTGAAAAAGCATGCAGTAATAGGCACAATGACATCAAGCATACAAACAGAAGTGAAAGAGATAAAAAGAAGATGCTCCAAGTGTTCTAGTGATGCGTGAACCTAGGTGCATTACCCAACATAGCGCATACTAGATACTATTTCATGCATTTGATTTTCAATTCATTTCAGGCATTAAATCAGATAGATCAGCAAAAGAATATGCACGCATATGGAAAGTAAAACTGAAACTACCCTAAATAGCATGTCATCAGATAATAAGCATCGTGAGTAACTACTAAGGGCTACGAGAAATATTATCATGCAGAACATCCTTAGCATAAAAACAAAAAGGGCAGAGAAAATAGGATGATGAAAAGAGGGATGCATGCATGGCAAAAAGTAGAAAAACATGATGCAGAATGAGAAAAAAATAAAGTAGTGAAAAAGGGGTGGAAAAGTAAACTAAAAAACTGAAAAAGAGAGGAAAATGTAAAAGAAAAATAAAGCGGTAGCGCTCATCCCCAAGCTAAACCCAGCAGTGTCCTCACTGCAGAGAAAATGCTGGTAGGCGGGAGATGATGCTAAATAGGGTGGGTGGGTGGGTGAATATAAAATGAAAACTGTGCAAAAAGAAGTAAAAACATGACATGATGCAATGATGAAGGAAAATGATGCATGTATGGGTCCTCCCCCAAGCTATCTAAGATCAGGGCCCCGAACAGACAGATGGGCACAATAATAAATGAGGGGGGCAAAAATGGGTAGGGAAAACATCAGGCAGATGCACCACCCTCTGGGGGTGATGGTGGATCCCTCTGATGTGGACCAGGTAATGTGGGATGCAAATATGGGACAAGAACAGTGGTGAACTGGACTGCTGTGATGGACTCAGGGGTGGAAGGAGCAGGCTCTGCAGAAGCCTGAGAAAGTGAAGCACTGAGTGGTGCAGTGGTAGTCACAGTGGGTGGCCGAGGTGCTGGGGCGGGAGCGAGGATCTCGTGGGGTAGGCCACGTGTCTGAAGTAGGTCAATAATGGAAGCCAGGTCCGCCTCGACTATCTCGTGATGTGTCGCCATCGAGCGTACGAAGACGTCGAAATCCCGCCGAAGGCAAGAAGTCGACTCCTCCAACGCAGTCAGACGACCATCGGTGGTACAGGAGTCGAGGGGAGGGCGAGGAACGTGGCCGTGAGACACCACTCTCGTGAAGCGGTCCCGTGCAGAGGATGCACGATGCCTTGGGTGAAAAGTCAGAGAGGGTGAACTCGACGGGATCTCAGCAGAGGAGGTGTGTGGTGTGGTGTGGCTGAGATCATGAGAAACGATGGTAGAGACAGAGGCAACAGAGGAAAAAGCGGTTGTCGACACAGAAGTGCGGACAGACGTCGAGATGCTCTCGGTAAGGACAGCTGCTGAAGGCTACGAAGATGTGGCGGTGAGTGGAATGTGGGACCCTAAGGAAATGGGCAATGAGACTATAAGGTCCCGAAGCGGTGGAAGAGTGGGGGCTGGGTCGTGCTCAGGAAAGTCAAGATCGGTAAGATCAGGAGCATACCGAGTATCTGTGCCCTCTGGCACGGATACGGTTGAGACAGAGGAAGGGGCAGATATGGAAGAAGAAGTGCCTCCAGAGCGAGGTAGGGGTAAAGGTAGAGCTGGAAGGCCGGCGAAAAGGGCTGCTATGTCATGCTCCTCGTACTCGGGGGAACCGGGCACTCGGTCATCGGCGTGTGCCTCGACGGGAGCACCCGGGGGCTCGAGTACGTGGAGCGCAGGTAGAGGGTGGACCCTTTCAATATCCAGATCAGCTGGACGGGAGCTATATGGGTGAGGTGAGGGGCAGGAAGTACCATGTGGGACGTGTAGTGGGTGCCGACAAGATATGTCCAGTGACGGGTCCTATACGGCCTGATGATATGCATGTGCTCGAGAACACCAAGGGTCAAGCGTGTGGGGCCCGCATGGGTCACTAGATCGTCAGGAAGGTCTAGACCAAGCATCCGTGCAAAGATCGTGAAAAATCTGCCACAACAGATATCTGTGGCGTAGTAAGTGCGGACGGTGTGAATGAGACGATGACAAAGCCAGTGGGCTGCGTCAGAGAGTACAAAGGGGTGGAGGGAGCCGTCTGGGTGGAAGCACAGTGGTTGGGTCATCCCCATAAGATGGGAAAGCTCGGGTAGGGACATGGTCCTGACCTCTGGCCTGCCAAAGAGGGTGATGGCGAGGTGGCGCTACGCGTAACGAAGGCAGGGATGCAAAATGCACGATGCCTTCGCCCGGCTAGGGCGTTAGTGGTCCGGCCCGAAATGCGCTGCCAGAAAGACGTGGCATCAAACATGCCAAGGTCGTAATCTGGGGAGAAGGCTGCTCGGGGGTCATGTATGGCAGGGAAATGGAAGTGTGCATGGATCATCTCGTATGTGATCGTGCAGTCCTGATCCAAAAGGTGGAAAGTGATGCCATCGCCCTCCGGGGTGCGGGCAATGGAGCTCAGGGCCTCCAAGGTGAGGTGTGTGTATGTGGGGGCATGGACACCGAGGAAACGATCGAAGCCGATCGTGCGGTACAGCCAATGGACTCCCTGAAGGAGTCCAAGGGATCAGAGGGTGGGGACGTCTATAAACAGGGTGGGAACGAGACGACGCTACGAAAGCCTGACGAAGCGCTCGCGGTGGTCGTCGTCTCGGAAGGTAATGCCGAACGTCCGTATACGGGGCGGAAGAGCAGCGGGAATGGCGAGAGGTGCGGAAGGGACGATAGATGTGGTGGTGTGGATAGGCGTGATAGTGGCAGGGATGGCAGTGGTGTGTGTGTGTGCGGCGTGGGGGAGAAGAGTTGGACGTGGGCGACGTATCACGCACGTGCTCCTCAACGGGGGTAGGGGTGGTGGTGAGGCGAGGGCGAAGTGTGGCTCGGGAAGAGGAGGCACCAAACGATGGCCTCTTCCCACGAATGGGAGGGGTGGGGGATCCTCTAGTGCGAACCATCGTGGAGATGGTAATATGGTGTGTCGGTAAAAATAAAGTAAATAGAGGAACGAGTGTATCGAGTGTGCGAGCGATGCGAATGCGAAGATATCCCCCAAGCTAATCCCGGTAGTGGCTATTGACGTAGGCAAACATGCCTGAAATAGAAACAATAAAAACGTCAGTATTAGAAAGTTAAAAATAGGGAAATGCTTAATTGGGGTTGCTCAACCGAGCAGCTCTACTGCTCGGTCCGAGCTGTACAGCTCGTTTGGAAACCCTGACCGAGTACATTCGCTGCTCGGTCAGCAGTGTAGAGGATGGGCGAGCTATTCGGGCGAGCACTATAGGTGCTCGGGTCGAGTAGTCGCAAATGTGACCTAGGGCAGCGACGATCAAGAATTGGAAGGGGGGCATTGCGCAGCGCGATGAGAGACAGGGGGAATGGCGGAGGAGGATGGGGGGAAACGTCGGGGGGGGGGGGGTTTGAGGTGGGCGGCGCTGTCGGCATCTACGGCGGCCGTCGGCGGCTGTCGTCGATTAGAAAAGAGGAAGGGGGAATAGAGAGAGAGAGAGAGAGAGAGAGAGAGAGAGAGAGAGAGAGAGAGAGAGAGAGAGAGAGAGAGAGAGAGAGAGAGGTAGGCGGAGAGATAGAGAGAGGGAGAGTGTAATGACTGGTTTTTCATGTATTTGGATTAGCTATATTATATTATATGTTTTGGTGGATTTTCTCCTTATGCGTGGTTTTCGTCTCCGTAGCTTTCATTTTCGATCGTTTCGTCGTGTTTTCTTAGCTTCTTCCGTTGATCGTCGATTTCGGAGTAAGTCATTCGTGACGGGCTTCATATCGGTCATATCTTATTGTTAGATTAAGCCCAGGAGTCTTAGGAATCGATCCCGAAGCTACGCGCTCCATTTCGGAACTTTTGGTGCATGTTAGCCGGTACAAGAAGGGGAACCGACCGACTAGATGACGATTTAGTCGGTCGGCAAACCTTCATGGACCGATTAGTGGGCTTTGTAAATTATTCAGGAGTTACTGTTTATCGTTAATCGGTCTAAGAATATTGGTCGACCGACTAGGTTGCAAACTAGTCGGTCAGCAATTGTTCTTTAACCGACTAGCTCTATGATCATTTTTGATACCATGTACTATTCATTCTTAGTCGGTCTAAGAACGTTCATCGACTGACTAGATTCGAAACTAGTCGGTCAGTAGTTGTTCTTTGACAGACTAAATCTAAATCCTATTTTTGTACAGGAGTTACTGTTTGAACTTAGTCGGTCTGCGTTGGTCAACCGACCGACTAGTTCCCAAACTAGTCGGTCAGTGGTTGTTCTTTGACCGACTAATCAGTGTCGAAACCCTAATTTCTGGGCAGCCGCCAGCACTCTCTATTTAAACCCCACCCACGATTTTTTTCACCCCTCTTTCATTCTCCTGAGCCCCCTTCTTCCCCAAATCACTCTCCAACATTTCCCCAAGCCATTCCTTCCTCCCTTGGAGTTTCCCTCTCTATTTTGATCTACCACCATGCCCTAGGTCATCTCCAACCCCCAAAATAAAACCCCAAAACCTCATTTCTCTAGATTTTTCCCATCCATTCCAGATCTGAACCCTAGGTTCCCCGGATCATTTCTTCCGTTGCCGTGCTCGCTCGGCATCGTTCTTCCGCTTCCGATACGGTAATAAATCGATCTCTTGATATTCTCATGGCCCATTTGTGTTTTTGTGAAACCCTAATAAAACTAGGTTGGATGTTATTCTAATGTTGTTTTGCCATGGCAGCGATCTCTTTTCCGTAGCTAGCATTTGTGTGACGGCCTCGTTGATCGTCATCCTCGGTGCTAGGCAAGTGAAACTTGCCACTTAGGATTTGGGCCATGTCTTAGGCCATTTGCATGTTGTAGGCGTAAAAGAGACTAGGCGACGAAATGATACTCGTCTAGGCACAATTTCAGGAACTAGCTTGACAACGAAGCTAGGACCGTCATTTATCATGTTGCATAACTATCATGTCATGTTTAATTTTGATTAACGGTATGCGAATTAATTGTCATCCATGCTATCCATGTTGTATGTCGCATTCGTAGCACACGCTACAATACTTGTGTTTCCTGGCTCGTGTTCCAGAAGCGGGCTACGTGAGTTGGTTGATAGCCAATGCCCGATCTACTTGCTTACCGGCTAGGCACCTGCGTTGCAGGCATAACCCTACACCATACTTGTTAAATACACTTCCTGGCTCGTGTTCCAGAAGCGAGCATTCCGTGTTCGGGGTAATTCCCTGGCTCGATACACATGGAGGGGTAGAGATAAACGGTCACTTGAGCTTAGGGGTTGGCCCGATCAGCCACTCTAGCCAACAGGCGGAATCTCTGTGCACAACTTGTTTACTTGACGTGTTCACTTGACGTGAACCACTTGACTTGTACTTGTCCGTGTTTTACTTGTTATCCATGACATACTTGCTACTTGTACTTCCCTTTACTTGTCACTTCCATACTATACTTGCCATGCCATGCATCATATTATAACTGCTAGGTTGCTAGTTTACCTTACCTTCAGTTTCCTTGCCCAAGTCTTTTGGACTTGCTGACATGTGCCCCTTTACTCTTTTGGGTGACACATATTAGATCCTGAGCATGAGTCCGTTGTTGAGGACGAGGTGTTTGCGGACGCCGTGCCCGAGTCTGTGTTTGGCGAGGAGTACGTGGACACTGGGGACCAGTCCTAGTGTCTTCGTTGAGCTTTCCCCTTTTTGTTTTAGACTGATGTAGTTGTCGGTGCGCAGCACCTATACTCTGTTTACGTTTGTCTTTGTTTGGCCTTGTTCTGGGCCTTTAGACTCTTTCTTTTAGCCTGGTGGCTTTTCTGGATGTTGAACTTAATTCTAATGTTGGACAATTTCTGAGATCGAGATTTTGTTTCTGTCTCTCCTTGTGTTATTATTGTTGTTCCGTTTGTTGTTACAGGGACCTGCTTATGTTTTATTGACGCTTATCGGGTTTGGGGCTTCACAACTCCACTCTCGTGCGGACCTTTTCACGTCTCGCCTCCATTTTAGGGAAGCGGGGCGTGACAGGTTTTGTTGGTGGCCCATGCAGGTCCCTCTGTACCTGCGAACTGTCGGAATAGCGATAATAATATTAGAATGTCCAATAAACTGAGTTCGACGTCCGAGTCATAAGCTATGAGTCTAATTGTTTCGTTTTCTGTGTCATTAGATGGCAGGAAGGTGAATCACCCGTGGTGGTGGTAGTGGTGCGCCCCCTCATGACGAGGAGCCTGAGCGGGAACCCACCAATGGGGAGATGACGCGGATGATGCTTCAGATGATGCAGGTGCATCAAGGCGTGCTCCTGCAAGTCCAGAATGCTCCGGCTGGTCGAGCTCCTCGGGCGGCTCCGGAGGCCCTTCGCTCCGAGCCGGGAGCGAAGCAATTTCGGGAGCTGGGTCCCGCATATTTTGATTGGTCTGAGGGTCATCTGGCTACCGATGAGTGGATTCGGAACATTGAGGATAACTTGAAGATGGCTAAGATCACCCCGGCTGGATGGGTTGATTTGGCAAAGTGGCAACTCAAGGATAACGCTTGGAACTGGTGGGATGCAGAAGAGAAGATGTTGGTGGAGCCGATAGCTTGGGCTACCTTTAAGTCCAGGTTTGATGAGGAGTTCTTTCCGAAGGCTGCTAAGAAGGAGATACTGCAGCGTTTCATTGATCTGAAGCAAGGGAGCTTGACGGTGGACCAGTACCACCAAGAGTTCACTAGGCTTAGTCGGTTAACGCCAAAGATGGTGCAGGATGCTGATGAGAGGGCTCAGAGGTTCCTGCAGGGACTTACTTTGGAGCTCCAGAGTTTTATGTCTTCCTCTGATCTGGACTCTTATCAGAAGGTTCTGGTCGCTGCAAGGAGGCAGGAGCTGAACCTGAGTCAGAGGAGGGGACATGTTTCTGGTGCTGGGAAGAGGCCTATGGAGCAGGCCAGAGCGGTGGTTAGGCCTGGTTTCAAGCCTAATCAGCCAGCTCAGTTCAAGAGGCCAGGAGGGCCTATTCTGAAGACTTGCCATTTCTGTGGCAGGACCGGGCACGTCAAGGATCAGTGTAGGAGATTCCTGGGCCAGTGTGTCGTCTGTGGGGATCCTACCCATGCCATGAAGGATTGTCCGAGGTCGAAGCAGCCTTGGAGGGCACCTGTTGCAGCACCGCCGTTGCAGCAGAGGGCGTCTGTTCCTGCTGGACGTGGAGCAGCTCTTGTTCCACAGAGGCAGGCTTTCCAGCAGGCTTTTCCACCGAGGCGACATGCTTTTCTGATGACTGCTGTGGAGAACGGGGCTGTGGATGAGGTTATCGCAGGTAATCCTCTTCTAGCTGTTCCTTTCTTATTTGGCTTTGTTTGTTAGACTATGTTGTTTTCTTGAATATGATTGTTTGTTAGGCTAGGGCTTGATTGTTAGACTGTTTGTAGGTGTGATTTTGGTGTGCACGTTTCCTGCACGAGTCCTCTTTGACTCTGGTGCATCGATGTGCATTATTTCTCGAAGCTTCGTGAAGAAGCATTCCTTGTCGACGTCCCCTCTTTCCAAGAGTTGGAATATCGTTACAGGGAATGGCGTGGTCACGGTGCATCTTGGTTGCAATTCTTGCTCGTTGGTGGTTTGTGGACATGAGCTTTACGCTGATTTCATTGTCCACGACATCATTAACTATGATGCGGTCCTTGGGATGGATTGGCTTGCGAGCTTCTATGCTACGATCGACTGTCGGAGGAAGAAGGTGGTGTTCGAGATTCCCGGACATCCAGTATTTGAGTTCAGCCGAGGTAGCAGTTCGCTTGGTCCTGTCAGATTTTGGGCCAGGCCGATGGAGATTGTGGCTATGCAGATGGAACTGGAGAGGCCAGCGGTTGTGCGGGATTTTGATGACGTCTTCCCCGAGGAGATGTCTGGTTTGCCACCTGATCGAGCTTTAGAATTTTCTATTGATCTGGTTCCGGAAGCGCAGCCGATCTCGAAGGCGCCATATCGTATGGCGCCCGCCGAGTTGGAGGAATTGCGGAAGCAGCTGGATGAGCTTTTGCAGAAGGGTTATATCAATCCTAGTGTGTCTCCGTGGGGAGCACCGGTGCTGCTGGTGAAGAAGAAGGATGGTTTGCGTCGCATGTGCGTGGACTATCGGGAGTTGAATGCGGTGACCATCAAGAATAAATACACGTTGCCTCGCATCGATGATATTTTTGATCAGCTTGGAGGTTCGAGGGTGTTTTCTAAATTGGATTTGAGGAGTGGTTACCATCAGTTGAAGGTGAAGAAGGATGATGTTCCGAAGACAGTGTTCAGGACGAAGTATGGACACTACGAGTTTGTGGTTATGCCTTTCGGTGTAACCAATGCACCCGCAGTTTTCATGAATCTGATGAATCTGATTTTCTACGACTTTTTGGATAAGTTTGTCGTTATCTTTATTGACGACATTCTGATCTATTCAAAGTCGGAGGAGGAGCATGCCTCGCACTTGAGGACGGTATTGGAGATTTTGAGGAAGCATCGTTTGTATGCCAAGTTTTCGAAGTGCGAGTTTTGGCTGGATAGAGTTGCTTTTCTGGGGCATGTGGTGACTGGAGATGGTATTTCTGTGGATCCCGAGAAGATTAGGGCCATCAGAGAGTGTCCTGTTCCGCAGTCAGCATCTGAGATTCGGAGTTTCCTTGGGCTTGCTGGTTACTATCGGCGTTTTATTAAGGACTTTTCCCGTATTGCTGAGCCGATGACCAGGTTGACGCGGAAGGATGTACCTTTTGTTTGTTCGGGTGATTGTGAGAATGCCTTTGGTGTTCTGAG